>JANLJB010029962.1:0-18999 GCA_026212285.1 Bursera cuneata
TACTTGAGATTTTGTCAAAACACAAGGGTACTATTTGAAATTGTCCCATTAACAAATAGTAGTCAAGATAATAAGAGATGGTGACTTGACATTCAGAAATTAGATTTGGAATTAAGAAAAAATTCATCATATAAACCAAAGAAATTGATTTTACAAAATATGAAACTAAATTTTTCTGAAAATAATTAAAATAAAAATATCAATTTATCTAAAATCAATTAGATGAGACAATTGGATTTGGTTTTGAACCAGCTGATTTAAAATTGATTAACAATTTATGGTTTAGTGCACCAAAGCACAATTACCTACCGCGCGTGAGGGCATCTGCATGTCAATTGTTCTCTTAGAGTGACTAATAAATGCACGAATACTCATGCATCTGTCGTCATATGTCACGAGCTAGATGAGCCACTTCATCTTAAATAAATGAGATTCTTACACGTAGGCAATTGAAGAATATATAATACGGAAAGTCAGTGCCTCCGCTGGACAGGGCAGTTACCTTATTTTGGCCTTTTGATTCTGCCTAACGCCCTAGATAGGGAAAGTTGGTCAAATTGATCTATTTATTTATTTATTTATATCAAATATGTTTTTAGGTATAAAGATGTTATAATACAACTCATATTTTTGATAATTAATGAAAAATAATTTTAATTACAAACTAAATAACCTTTAATGATTATATTATAACAGACAAAAAAAAAAGAGGTAACTCGATAGTAGAAATCGATGTCAACTCAAATCCTAAAATGAATTAATTAATACTTAATCATGAGTTATTTTAACTTGAACGATTCGTTTAAGATAAACGTGTAGGTTTCAACAGTCAATACTTTCGCAAAGTATGGCACTTTATTTGGAGGAGAGACTCTAAAGGGTACAAAATATTAATAATAAAAATAATTAATAAAAGCTTTTATTGGTAATACATTCACCTAACACTTATAACTTTTTTGATAAAATGAACACCCCGTGAGTGTTCAAACTAAAGGATTAATATATGTTTATATCATATTTAATATTGTCAAATTTGATAATCTCATTTATTAGTGGAATCAAATCATCTTGGTGGGGTAATTAAGTAATCCAATAAACTCGGATAGATTTTTACATTAGTTTATATAAAAATAATATAAATTTTATAATAATGGTGAAATTAATACAATATTATGGAAGATATTTAGGATTTATTATTGTTGTTAAAGATGATCAAGGCAAGGCTATAGGTAGAGGAGACGCCTCACCTAACTCCACTCAACTATTTTTCTTACTTTTATTCTTTTATGAGGAAGCTTTCCTCTTTGCGTCTTTCTTTATTGTCCTCTCCCTGCATCTTTTTCCCCATAAATTTATTTTTTGTCAATACTAATAAAAATGTACTATGAATTAATTTTAGAAATTCTATATTTTAAATTTATTCCTCATTATTGTTTACATGAGAAAAAAAAAAGATTTTCTCATTATATATAGTATTTTAAATAATTTAATTAGTATTTGATTCATTTTCGTAATTTCACAAATAGTTTTATATAACTATCAAAGAAAGAACTATTATTTTATAGCTTATTGGAAGTGGACTTCAATGGAAACAAATCTTTCAATCGATATCCTTGTTTTGAGAGGAAAGAGAACTCATTGTACATTATTTTAACTTGGAGATTTGATCTAGATAATGTTGTTAAATATACTCTCTCGAAAGATCTAAAATTTCTCCTGGTTGCATGTGGCTGCAAGGGGAAACAAAAAGAAAGCATTACTGATTATACAAATTACTAATGTTCATTGGTCGAGTGTGTCTGCATTGCTACGCATTACAAAAACAATCCGATAAGCAAACCACGTAGCTGTACTCTTTCCCATTAATTTAATCTATCAGTGATCAAGGGTTTTGGACTTGTTGGGTGTGAGTGATTATATTTGAATATGTTTTTGTCTCTTGTAGCAGAGTCAAATGTCTAGCTTGCAGTGTTGGGATGTGGTGCTCAAGAAATTAAAAAATGGCCAATGATTGTGCTGTGTTTATGTATCTCTTTGGCTGGATTAGTGTCCTTCATGCCATCCTCTTGGGCACACACTCAGCACCCACTACACTCGCATATCCAAGTGAATAGAAAACAATTCATTTACAAGAAATAAGAGGATAAAGAATATACGTTACTCATTCTTGTGTGAGTCATTGTATGAATGGGTATTGAAAAGACTTTAGCTATTGTTAACATGAAATGCACGTTGCTAAGTGAAGAGAGGGCGATTTCTTTTTGAAGACTCATTGAGATAGGGCGGAAGGACTAGCTTTGGATCTAACAATTCTAATGGAATCCTTTCTCCAATCGAAGTGAATACATGCAGTTTGGTAACATCAACATTGTCGAGGAACTCATAGTTCTCAGTTCAAAGCTATACTTGTAACGCCCTTGTCGAGGAAGTTGATATATATAGTCTTAATTATTTGTTTAAGAATGAAAGTTGGTTATTTTATAGTTATATATACTTTGAAACTTGAATCTAGTAGAAGTTTCATTAGTTTCTCTGTATGATTAAAACAATGCAAAAAATTGATATTGTCTCGACCCTTAATTGGCATGTTAACATTATTGAGGTTTAAATATCCAAAGTTCAGTCCATATTTACAAACTTAAACTTTTAAAAAATTAATAAACATAATATTATATTGGAGTTACAGTGATAAATTTTTAGAAAAATAATAAATTTAATATGATATTAAAGTTATAGTGATCAGAGGTCCATATTTGAATCCCCGTGTAATTTATTATTTGACTTACTTATACAATTCGCTGAATCATATAAAGCTTGGCTCACTTGTAAAACCTGTTAAGTCATGTGAGGCCCTTATGTTATAGGGGATATATCGATACTTAAATATTTAAGTTAATCTTACACCTACGAGTTTAAGTTTTTAGGGAAATGAAAAACTTAAGAACATGACGCTCTTCTGATCATTTCCATCTTCTGGTGCAAGAGTTTGAGATCCTTTGACACGTTTCATAGAAGAAAGACCTTCTCTGTAACTCAAAGGGCAGGTTCAAGATTAAAAGTTTTAATGAGTGAGCTTCAATTCTTCTTCTTTTAAAAGGGGATATAGAAGCCACAAGCGACGTTTAATGGCCATTATTAACTGCGGCGATAATAACTCCAGAGAGATAGGTAGAATGTGTCAAACAGCTGCAACCCAGGAGTCCACTTCCAAACTAAGCTTTCAACAATTGCTTAAACTGGAAAGTGCTTCCATATACTCACAAAAATGGGCAGAGCTATACCCATTTATATAAATCGTCACGGCCAGCTTGTGCTTTTCCGTAGTTATAGTTTTGTTTGCATATGATGCGTATGTGGAGTGGTAGGGGACTGATGCAGCGGGATTTCACTAGATTTAACTTTTCTATTTTATTTTTATTTAATTTTCTTATTTATTTAGGATTTTATTATTTTAGGATGTTAGAATATGATTAGGTTTTGATTTGGATTTGGATTTTATTTTATTTGGTTTACTTGTTAAGCTATAAATGGATTTGTTATTTTCTATTATAAATCATTTTGGGAATTAATTTTATATATATACTTGAACTTGAATCTAGAAGAAGTCCCATTAGTTTCTGTGTGTGATAAAAACGATGCAAAAAATTTGATATTGCCTCTGTGCATATTTGGCATGTTGCGGTTGCACTCGGACGCTCTTCCAATAATTTCCATCTTCTGGCGTACGAGACTTCCTTTGACACGTTTAATAGAAGAGAGACCCCTTCTGTATCTCAATGGGCAGGTCCAAGATCAAAAATTTGACTGAGTGACCTCCAATTCTTCTTCTTTTTGACAGAAATAGATGCCACTAGCTAAGTTTAACTTCTCTGATAATGACTTAAAGAGAGATAGATATGAAGTGTCAAACAGCTGCAACCCATGAGCCCACTTCCAAACTAAGCTTTCAACAATTGCTTAAACTGGAAAGTGCTTCCATATAATCACAATAATTGACAGAAATATACCCATTTATATACTCCCCCATGGACGGCTTGTGCTTTTCCAATGTTTTAGTTTTGTTTGCATATGATTTATGTGGGGAGTGGTAGGGGACCTTGATCAGCTTATGGGATGGAAATTTCCTGCAATTTATTTTTCCTTTTTTGCATCCCACACGAAACCACTTGTGGAAACTATGCTATCAAAATTAGTTTATTGTTACCTGAAACTGGAAGGTGTTTCCATATTACACCATATATGCGCACAATCAGCAGAGGTAAAACCATTTATGATTTATCCCCCAGCTTGTGCTTTTTGAAGTTACCTTTTTTTTTTTTTTTTTTTTTTTTTTTTTTTTTTTANATTTACCTTTTTTTTTTTTTTTTTTTTTTTTTTTTTTGTTTTCCGAGTGGATTCTCATTTCAATGATCAAGTTATATACGCAGACATCTTCATGTCCTCTTTCATCTTCTCTCTATTCTTTACTTACAAAGAATGATAATTGTGCTCGATAAGACTTCTCACAAGCTTATTCTGTTTGTTTATCTATGATGATAAGAGTTATCAGTTTATCTTTTGTGTTGAGATTCTAAAATTCACATAAATTTTTTATATTATGATGATAATACTAGACAAATCAGTTGTTACTATGAATCATGCCATACAAACCGAAAGTTCTTGCATATTCCGCCAAGTGCCAACCACTTCCAAGACTAATTTGCCTGGGCTAAAAGACTGGATCTGAAGACATTGAGCCCATTATGTATTGAGAGCGTGAATTTCATTTTCAGATACCAACCCAAGTCAGTGGTGAGTGGTATCAGTGGATGTTCAGCATCAAGTTGCTAAATTATTAAAGTAAGAACTTGACTGATGGGTTGATAAGGTTGCTTCTTCAATCAGATCTACATATATTGATGCATGCTTGTTGACAGCATTGCGCCAAGTTGAATACCTGAAAACAAATGAATATCTTCTGTGTATTCCCTATTTGTATTATTCCTCCGTTAATCATCTGAACAACAAGGCCATTGGAATCCTAGACTAGTGTTATATACATTCTAATTGATTGAAGAGAATATGATGTATTCATGTTGCTGTCACATCACAACACAACACTTGCTCGATTTGACCTGACCCGAATGTTGTTCAACCATGTGCATTGTCCAAGTACAGAAACATCATCAATACTGAATCAAAATACTTGGAAGCAAGGGTGAAACATTTCATGAATTATAATCTTAAATATGATTTTGGAATCTTGAATAATGCAACTTTATTAGAAAAGTGTCCCGTATGTAGTAAAGAAAAGGATAACATATAAGATATGTTGGGAACTCAAATGCAACTTTCAGGATGGTGGATTTGATTTTTCAATATATGGATTGGATTTTAAGATCTCAGAACGCTCTCCTTTATGCTTTGCCGCATTGCTTTGAGAATGAAACAGGAAAAGGGCTTTGCCGGCAGTACAAATGTTTAATGGTTCACTCTCTTTAAATATGTTGACCCCCACAAAAAGGAAGACAATTATCACTTACATGATATGTTAAATAATGAGTGTGTTTCAAGGTCTCTATAGTTTTGGCGAACATACATCAAGAGTGTGTCTTCACATATATTATATATAGTGCTGCTTGTTGGAAAAGCACTTGACAGATTGAGCCATTCTATTGTCTTGTATCTTCGTGTTAAAATTAGGTACTTTCCCCTACAAAAATAAAGCTTCAGTAGTAGTGAATTGAATTTTATTTTCAAACTATAATGACGTTAAATATGTTAAAATAGTTACTATAAAAAAAAAAAATCGACAAAGCAAACAAATCTAGTGTTTCAGCGAACTGGCCCATTCACTGATAACCTAAGACACAGATTGAGCCATTCTACAGAAGCCCATTATTGCTCACTTTTAGAGTGGGGCTGCCAATGGCACAAAGTGACTTTTATCATTCCCACGAAATAATTGATTTGTTTGAAAAAAAAAAAAAATAATGATAATAATATACAGCAATTAAGAATATTTTGTATTTTTAATCATGGAAATTATTAAATAGAAAATTCTAAAATGGTTAGTGATATTGCTCAAGAGAATGAACGAGTCAAATATAAAAGGAAACCAGTAGCTAGCAGCCGGCATGGAGGTACACGTTGTGGGGCACCAAAAGCTGAGGGAGAGGGTGGGTAAGGTAAGGCACGGGTGTCACCTTTTGCTTTTTTGCTTTTATTTAATTTATTTGCATTAGAAGCACTTTCTATTAGCTTTTGCTTTTTCGGCCTTTTTAACCAATGAAAGGAAAGGAAATAGCTAGCAACACAAAATGCAATTTGCAAAACCCAGCAAAGGCAAAGGCAAACGTGGAAGAATCAATTCCATTCCAGCGCCTGGAAACTACAACAAAGAAGAATAACCGCACTCCAACGAAGATTTGGATTTTGACAAGCACTATATAATAATATTCGTAATACTATATTAAAATTTGCTTGTGCTTCTGCTGTTGCAATTGCATATATATAATAGGGATAAATATATAGACATCCTCAAGGTTTGGTCTAAGTAATAAATTCACCTCTATTATTCATAAAGTAACATAAAGACCCCTATTTTGATATTTTAAGTAACATTAAGACCCTTATTTTTTTTTTAGTTAAGACCCCATATTTTCCAATTCTAAGGGTGTGTATATTACTTTATTAATAACAGGGATGAGATTATTACTTAGACCAAACCTTGGGGGTGTCTATTATTTACCCCATATATAATACACACTTCTCCATAATAAAAGAGAAGATTCGATTGATGATGGGTTTTGGAGTTTGGATTTGAAAGTCTCACTCTTGTTTTAATTTTTGCTTTTTCTAAGCCCTTACTTTTTTCCTTTGCTTTGTGCTCTTGCTTCTATCTATATAAGGTGCAATCCATATTCAATGTTCATGCCTAGTGTTGGCCTTGGGAGAGTTTCCTGGAAGCTACTGCCTATTAAAAGATCAAACTCTCTCGGTGCCCTTTAACATTTCTACTGTATATCTGATATTTTATTTTTAAAAATAAAAATTAGGAATTAGCTAGTACATATTCTTATGTGGACGGTGTGGAAAATTAATAACATGAAATTGTAAAAATATTAGGGTTTGGCATGTAGTTTTGGAGCATTGAAATCTTACTGTTGTGATTAAGAAAGGATTGGAACCGTTCAGTAAGTTCACTTTTGTGAATAAAGTGAGCTTCTGCTGATAAAAGTCACAGCAAGCAAAACACAACATGTAGAAGACGTCAAAGGATTCATTAACATAAAGGAGAGACACTGAACTGAGTGTGAAGTAACAAGATTTCAGGCGATTCTCAGCCAGAGGGCTGCATGTGCAGCCTTGTGGGCCAATTATCAACGACATTGTAAAGCCAATTATATGATAATAAACAATTTGCAGAGAGACAAGGAGAAAGAAACAAACAACAAACAAGAGCTCAGCTAAGCAAGCCCATCACATAATGCTTCAAAGGGAAAGAACCCAGAAAAAAAAAAAAAAAAAAAAAAAGATTGGATTGGCTTAATTTCCTTTTCATATGACTGTGTTAAGTGGCCTAACATGGGGAGTGGAATCTGGCTGGAATCGAACCAGAATAGGCTGAGATTCTTTGCACTACTTGTTGATGGAACTTTGAACATAGAATATGCATGCTGCGGAAATCATAGATTATCCATAGAGAGGATGTATGGATTATATGGAGGATCATAGATCATATCTCTAGTTGCCTACCTAAATAATAATAATGTGGTACTAATTATCGAAGTTGTTGTCAAGTACTTCTTTCAGCATCAAATCATCAATGTTATTCCTAAAGCACAGTGATAAGTGCTTTTACAAAAAAGGTTTTTGTTCAAATAACGCATCATGTATCATACATGCCAACAAAAATTTATAATTGGGAGATTCTTGAGCATATATTTAACCTTACCTACCAAAATTGTTTTGGAATAGGTGCGTTTCATGGTAATCCCCATTAACTACTATTAAACAATCATTCTATTCATGCCCCAATCAATCTATTAAACAACCAAGCTTATTTGATATAAAAAATTAATTTATTTTCAGGTAATTCTGGCAGGAGTACTATTGTTTGATACTTGGGTAAGGTCTACTTTTTCAGGATTTCCCTGGAAAATTAGATTTGATTATACCTCTCATCACAGCCTTTTTCATATTCTAAGAAGCAAAAGCGTCCGAGGAGTTTATAATTAATTAACTAAACCTAAGCTCTTTAATCATTACTTTAATAGCTTTACTTAGTTATAAAAGTGGCAAGGGAGAAGGCCCTTGTCATGGATTTCCTCATTAATTTTAACTTGTTTCAGCTTTACCAGAAGTACTTGCAAAAAGAGGTACTCAATAAATCCAATTGATATTATTATCCATTGGTGAATAAACTATTAGTTGTAAATCAAGTCATTAATCAGCATTCCCTTCAACTTCATCACAATCTATCCTACAACAGTTTATGGTGATTAACCAGTACACCACAAATAAGATTTTGAAAGTCATTAAGGTGGTCTTCAAGTTCATATTTTTATTTTAAATTTTTTAATTAAAAAAAAAATAACTTATGCTAACCCATGTCATAATGTATTGGACTAAAATAATAGAAGTTTAAAGTACATCTAAGATCTAACCCATTTTCCAATACAAGTTGTTTTTGCCCACACTCCCACTTTGAATCTTGGGATTGGATATGGATAGGATGGGAATGGCAGTTAGCAAACAAAAATTTTGGTCACAAATAAACTTGACTATAAGATGAACATAATTTAGTATGCCTTTTTCAAGCTTTTCAAGGTGTATTTCTTAATAACCCAAAAATAGAATTGTGGATCATGAATCATAATCATGATCATCATGTGGGTCTTCGTGTTCGCACATTAGTTAAGAGTATGATATAAGTTGTTTAGCATCAAACTTGTGACTTGATATTTGTGAGATAAACAACTCACCTAACACATTTGCACATCAAGGAGTCCCACACCACATATGGATCATTCATCATTATTTTTTCTTTTTATATAATTATTTAGTGGATAACTAAGTAAAATAACTTTTATTTCTTGTGGGTCACTTAAACAAAAATGAAAATCATATTAAAAATTACAAAATAAATTAAAAAAAAAAAGAGTTGAACATCTCAAGAAATGGGAAGTAATGATTAGGAAGCTATAGACGCCATAGGAAAAGCAAACATAGGGAGAGTCTCGAAACAAGCAATGAGCCTCTCCGCTCAGTCGAGTTCTCTCAAATCAAACACAGAACAATACCCATTTCCCCATACTAATTAATTGATCAATTATATAATATACAATGGTTTCTTGATTCTCTTCTCTTGATTCCTGTCATGCTCGTGTTGTTGTGTTTATTTTGTGCTGCTGCCTCCACTGTCTCATGTTTAAGTGGAGCGAAGAAACGAGCAAAGTTCATATATAGTCTCCTTTTATCCGTTTGTTGTACATTTTCTCACTGTACTCGCTACACGTCTCTCTCAATTTCTGAAATTTCTCCTGACACTCCGTATCGCTCACCTGATTCTCTTCCCTCTGGCTTTGTGGGTTTTTATTAGTCTTTTAACGAGAACCAAAAAAGTGTTTTCAGTGAGAGAAAAAGAAAGACGCTTTACAGTTTTTAAAGATGAGTTTCAATTTTTCTTTTATTTTCCCTTAATTTCCTATTCGATTTATAAAACCATTTCATGTAAATGTTACTTCGTTTTTACCGGTCATTTTTTTAAAGACTATAAAAATATAAAAAAATAAAAAAATTTCAACTTTTTTGTGAAATGAAAATAGGTACATTGCATCTCATGTTTATTTATTATTGATTTTTATCATGTAATAATATATCCAAAATTATTATTAGATGAATACTATTGAAATAATAAAAACAAGAAAATTTAAATTTATAAAAAATTAAATTTAAATGCCAAACCTTAATGATATATATAAAATAAAAAACAAAAAAAGCAATAATGCTATCAAGCACAGAAAAATGGTACAGTCTCATACCATACTATGATAATATTCTATTCTTGTTCAAAGTTTTGGTATGGTAAAAGGTGGTGTGGTGGACTGCTGGGGGAGAGAGAGAGAGAGTTGAATGAAAGACCCAAGAAAGAAGGAAAATTTAAGAAAGAGAGACAACAATACTCTCAAAGTAGTGTAGAGAGGGAAAAAGAAGCAAAAGAAGAGACATAGTTTTGGTTGCAGTCCAGTTTTCGTGTTGTATTTGTGAAACTTCATAATTTATGTAATATTTGTTCAGTTCCAGTTCAGTGATCATGAGTTAAGCTTCTTCACATTCAACATCTGAAGCTGCTGCTTGCTGCTCCTCCTATATAGCTACCTATAAAGGAAAAGCAAAGTAATAGATATAGCTTTCTATAACCATGGCTATGCTCAAGCTCTTTCTTCCATTCTTCTCCTTCTTTTGTCTATATTCTTCTCTTCTTTCCCTCTCTTATGAGCCTCGTAACCATGAAGGTAACTTTCTTTCCTTCTTTTTTGTTTTGTTCATAAATGCTACACTGCACTGTTACTTTTGTGTATATGCAGCGTCTTATTTTGTTTTCATTTTTTTTTTATTTGTTTTGGTTTTGGTTACAGTGGAGGCTTTGGTGAGCATAAAGAGAGAACTGAATGACCCACATGGAGTGTTGAACAACTGGGATGAAGACTCTGTGGATCCTTGTAGTTGGGCTATGATTACTTGTTCATCTGAAAATCTTGTTATAGGCCTGTAAGTTTTTCACCTTTCTAACTGCTTCCATGGTGACGTCTTCAAGCTAACTTATCTGGGTTTTGTTTTGATTTCAGGGGAGCTCCGAGCCAGTCTTTATCTGGAACTTTGTCTGGAACAATCGGGAATCTCACCAATCTTCGCCAAGTGTATGAAAAAATCCTCACTTTTTGCCTCCCAACCATTTCTCTTTCTCTTTTCTGTTAGAATCTGCAATAACTGAACAGTGAATGGTTATGGCTTCTCTGTTTCTCTGTTTCTACAAGCTTTATATGTGTTTAGAAGACACAATCCCATTTATGAAATTTGTTTCTTGAGTACTGAATTTTTTATATTCCATTTTTGTTGCTTTCGATTTGAAGGTTATTGCAGAACAATAATATATCAGGGGAAATCCCACCTGAGCTTGGCACCCTTCCAAAACTTCAAACGTTGGATCTCTCTAACAACAGATTCTCTGGTGTAATCCCAGGCTCTCTTGGCCAACTAAATAGTCTCCAATATCTGTAAGTGTTTTTGTATAAATATGCCTGCTTCCAGTTTGGTTGCCAAGAAATAGAAAAAATGAAAACAACTTCTGGTGATTTGTTTTCACAAACGAAGTACTCAACCCATATTAGCTGCTCTAGACTTGGGACCATATTAGTATTCGTGTTTAGTGGCCAAATGGGTTTTATGGTATTTTTGTAATTGTAACGTAATCTTATGTTTACTGTGTTGTTTTGTCTTGTAATGGGAGTAGACGGCTGAACAACAATAGCTTGAGTGGACCTTTTCCTGTGTCTTTGGCCAAAATCCCTCAGCTTGCTTTCTTGTGAGTATGGTTTTCTCTATCTTTATGGGTTTCGTTCGTGTTATCGTCTTGAGAATTGGAACAACCTGCAGTATGTTGAAAAATTCTAATTTAAAAACGTTTTGATTGAAAATTATTTAATGGATTATTTTGTTTGTTACTGTGGTGATCCAGGGACTTGTCTTATAACAATCTCAGGGGACCAGTTCCCAAGTTTCCAGCCAGAACATTCAAGTATGATTTCTTACCAAAAACTTTCTCTACTTTCTCTGCTCAATGTTTATGTATTCTGATTTTGCTTTCTGTCTTACTGTTGTGGAATCATGAATGTAGTGTTGTGGGGAACCCATTGATTTGTGGAAGTAGCTCTAATGACGTTTGCTCTGGGTCAGCCAATACTATCCCTCTTTCCTTCTCTCTAAACTCATCGCCAGGTAACTTTCTTATTATAAATTCTTCATTGATCACCCTAAACCTCTTAAACTGTTTTTTTTTTTTTTAATCCTTTAATTAATCTTCTAAAATCAGGAAAACACAATACCAAGAAATTAGCTATTGGTCTTGGGGTTAGCCTCGGTGTTGTCTCTCTCATACTCATTGCACTTGGACTACTTTGGCACAGAAAGAGACAGAGAAATCTAATCATCCTTAACATCGGTGGTTAGTAATGCCACAACCGCACTACATAAATTTTAATTAGAAGCAACATTAAATGGTCAAAATCTCAAATTGGGTCTCTAATTTTGTTGCAGACAAACAGGAAGATGGACTAATAAGCCTTGGTAATCTGAGAAGCTTCACTTTCAGGGAACTCCAAGTAGCCACAGACAACTTTAGTTCCAAGAACATACTTGGTGCTGGAGGATTTGGCAATGTATACAAGGGAAAGCTAGGAGATGGGACTGTGTTGGCGGTGAAACGGTTAAAGGATGTGGCAGGAACTTTTGGGGAATCACAGTTTAGGACTGAATTAGAGATGATCAGCTTGGCAGTTCACCGTAATTTACTCCGGTTAATTGGATATTGCGCGACTCCTAATGAGAGGCTTTTGGTATATCCTTACATGTCTAATGGCAGTGTGGCTTCCAGGCTTAGAGGTTGCTACTTTCTTACCTTACTGAAACTTTTGTCATTCATGTTGTTTGGTGACCAAAATATTTTTCTGTTGTGTTTTTCTTAAAGTACTGCACTAACCACTACATTGGTATTTAGTCAACCCTGATTTGATCTTGATATGGTCATATGGACCACTATTGGTTGTTCCAACTTCCATCTACACTGGTTGGGACCATGATTAGGAAAGTTTGTGGTTTTAGGTTTTTATTTATTTAAAATTACTAGTTTCTTTTGGTGCTATTCTAAAACCTTTCCAACAACCTATTTTAGGTGAATGTTGCAACTAAAAATTTAGAAAAATTGCTTTCTTTTGAAGAATTTTCAGTGATAGTATAGGTGACTTATAATATTATTCATTTTCTTTATGGCATTTTGGTGCATTAGTTGGAAATAACTTGGAAAATATATTGATAAATAATGAGTCAATAGTTTTGCAATCATACATTTTATATTATTTTGCCTATTTGATACATCCTTGTTCTTTAATCATATTTTCTTTACCAGACTTGTTTGACTATGTTAAAATATTGTTATATCAATATTTGGAGGTAAAGCAAACAAGTTTTTGTCCCTATGATTCAGAAATCTGAGTCTTAACTACCTTATTTTACTGGTAATTTTTTAAGTGTTTCAACCAACAGCTATGGTTTATTCATATTGATTGATAGTAATTTTCTTTTATTTGTGTGGGCTGCGAGACAACAAGCCAATGGTAATGCATTTGTGGTTTTCTTGGGGTTCAGCGCAGAGTTAGTTACATCTTTTCCTGATTAACTCTGAAAATTACTTATAAATTTAAAAAGCTTATTAATTAACCTGCTACTGGTGATTCATGACATCATGTTTGTTGCCACAGCAAAGCCAGCACTAGACTGGAACACTAGAAAGAGGATAGCAATTGGAGCTGCAAGGGGTCTATTGTATCTACATGAACAATGTGATCCAAAGATAATTCATAGAGATGTGAAGGCTGCTAATGTACTTCTGGATGACTTCTGTGAGGCTGTTGTTGGTGACTTCGGCCTGGCAAAGCTTCTTGACCATACTGATTCTCATGTTACTACTGCTGTCCGTGGCACTGTTGGGCACATCGCACCTGAGTACCTCTCCACTGGTCAGTCATCTGAGAAGACTGATGTGTTTGGATTTGGCATTCTCTTGTTAGAGCTTATTACTGGAATGAGAGCTCTTGAGTTTGGCAAAACGATTAATCAAAAGGGAGCCATGCTTGAGTGGGTAAGTTCATTCTGCATCTACTGTAAGTAATGGTAATGTTGTTATCGTACTAGTGGATGAAATATCTTCAGTTCGATCACTCAATTCAATATTAGTCCTTATATTTTTACTGAGCAAAAGCAAAATAAATCTACATCTTGTTTTGAAACATTTGCTTATGAAGCCTTTAAAAGTAAAAATATATGGAACTAGCTGGTGGTATCTTGTGCACTTTTTATCTTATCTTTGTTTATGTTACTTGGATTCCATCTTGTACACACTTTACTTGGACTCCATCTTGTACACACCTTGCTTGGATTCCGTCTTGTGCATGCTTCCTTTCTCACATTGTTCTGTAGTTTCTTGGCATTATCTGTTTGTTTTGCGTTTTGTATGTTGTGGCTTGCTTAATATATTATTCAATAATTTATAAAATCATGCTAACTTTTTTAGGATTTGCTTGCTTTCATTTTTAGTGCTTATACAGTCTTTATAATTTCAAATCCTGAAATAATCCGAAATCTTACTGGCCTAGTAAAACTCTATCACAGCATGCATCATTAATTTTGGTACATAAATTGCATAAATAACATGGTAATGCAAGATTTTAGATGTACTCAACCTTTGACAACCTTTTGACGGACTGCTATGCCAAAAATAAATAAATAAATGAATTCTGCGGATATCTTTCATTTGGAATATGATTGTAGTATATGAGCAATGCCTCCCTTTGGGGTTTACAACTTTAGGTGATATAAAGTGCATATTTGGGAATTAATTTAGCGGGCTAAGAAGGTATATGATTTATCTTGAACATGTGAAATTTTCACCATGCCATGGCTCTGGGCCAAAGTTTGCGTAAAGAGAGACTGGTTTTAGCTTTACTTGTAATCCTTATGCAGCAGGGTTATCTAGATTGTATGAGTGCATAATTTTCTATGCTAGTAGTACAAAAAATTAGAAGTCCTTGCAATAAGGTAATATATTAAAGTTGAGAATATTGCTGGCAGGTGAAGAAAATTCAGCAGGAAAAGAAAGTGGAAGTGTTAGTGGACCGAGAGCTAGGGAATAACTATGACCGAATTGAAGTTGGGGAGATGCTGCAAGTTGCTTTGCTATGCACTCAATACCTTCCAGCCCACCGTCCCAAAATGTCTGAAGTGGTCAGGATGCTTGAAGGTGATGGCCTTGCTGAAAAATGGGCGGCATCACATAATCATATGAATCCCACCATGAACTTCTTCCATGGCAAAAACACTAACAAAAGCATGTCTCGCCCCACCACTGCTCCAAGACATGATAATGAAAATGGACACGATCAATCGAGCATGTTTGGCACGGCTATCGATGATGATGATGACGACCATTCTCTGGATTCCTACGCCATGGAACTCTCTGGTCCAAGATAAAAGGAAAGCAACATGTGAAGTAAAGAACATAGAGCGAATTCTTTACAAATTCTTTATAAGCCAAAGTTTTAGTTTGTTGAAGCAAGCAAAAGATAGGTTGATTAGTCTTCTGTTGGTTAAAGCTTATTAAGATTTCTAGCTTTGTAGGGCTGCTGTGATGTAAATACCCGTTATGATCATATGATGCCAAACGAACAGAAAGATCTCTGCTTGGCGTTGCACCAACCAATGTGCATTGTGTTCTTGTATAGGGGGACTAGGGATTGTAGTAGAGCATCATAAGATGCTCTGCCCCCAAGTGTGAGACACAGAACGAATCGTCTCCAGAGGCTCTTTTGAAGGTTTTGTTTAAAGTTGGTAATGATAACTGCACTGTTTTTAAGCAGTGAAAATTGTGAATGTAAATGTCAAAAGTATGAGCTGTTTAAGGGTCATTTTCATGGCTGCTTTTTGCAGGTCACGCCTTTGTTTTTGGTCAGTTACTTTCTCTTTTTGGTCTTCTCATTCTCAGACGTCGCTGTCGTCCTATCGGTTCATCTTGACCTTGCTCCTCCTACTGAAAATTTCTGCTTTTTTTATTTTCCATATGAAAAATTGTATCAATAAAGCTAGCTAATAGCTTCCAAGCTTGGCCTTGTGAAATTGCAACCAGCGCTTTCTTGGTACATTCTTCATTAAAATTTTATTAAATTCATCCCTCGTAATATAAACAATAATTCAATTAAATATAACAATTGTTTTCTTCAAACCCAGCATGGCAGAGTAAATTGGGATTCTAATAAAACAATGTACACACAATCATTTGCTTCTTGATTACCAATTGATGCTCCAGTTACCAAAGGAGTAACAGATGGGGGGCCACCACCAGCAATGTTACTATTGGGTAAAAATAACAAGTCAATGGTGAAAGCTACACTGCTTTTATGTTAATTTATTAAACAAACATGTATAAAAGTTATTTATTTGAGTGTCAAAAATAGCCCCATGCTTCTTCTTTTTTTATAGGAGAAAAAAATTATATTTCGTTCTAAATTTTAAGATATGCTTGGAAAAGTCTAGTTGAGGTTTTAAACGACGAGCTCGACATTAATATATAAATTACGTTTGAGGGTAAATTAGTAATATCACTTAATTTTAGTTAAAAAAAAAAAAAAATTAAGAACCGTCTCTCCTTCACTCTCCCTCGCCTTTTCTCCACCAATTAACCCACTTCTCCCCGTCAAGCAGAAGAGCAAAGCTTTTTCGAGTTTCAGGTTCTCTTATCCAAGCTAACAACCATGGCATGTGCATTACAAGCTATGAATATTTTATCCTTTACTTCATCGAAGTTATTCTTCTCCACCAAATACAAAACAAAAGACCATTAAAAATGTCAACTTGTTCACCTTCCGAGCTTCCTCTGATGACTCTGATTGTAACGATGAAGAATGCGCTCCTGATAAGGAGGTTACTACATTCGTCCATTCTCTCTCTTTTTCCCATTTTGATAATGAAAAATACGTATACTTACTCACTGTTGTTGGTTGTTGGTTGTTGCTTGTAAAATTAGAATCAATATTTTTTCTTTTCTTTTCAATCCCATCATCTTATTCGTAGACATTTCATGCAAAATGACTCAACAAACTTTTGGAATCGATGGGTTTACCCTTTAGTTTGAGAAATAATATCAAAGCCTAGCCCTGCACCGCTTGTTTTGGAAATGCATATTCTAAAATTTATCATGCAATTGTGTTTGTACAAATGTCTATGGTTAATTTATCATATCGCATAGGTGGGGAAAGTGAGCATGGAATGGTTGGCCGGAGAGAAGTCTAAAGTGGTGGGGACATTCCCCCCTCGGAGACGTCCATTATGCTGAGAAGGACACTGCTGGCCAGACTGACAATTATTCTGTTGAGGTTCGTTAGCTTACATTTTCCGATTATCAGTTCTGTCACCGTAAATCTGTTGTAATGAAGCTTGTCTGGGTGAACAAAAATGCATGTTTCAAAAGCTTCTTTTGGCATAACTATCTATCAATCAATCTATGTCGAGAAAAATAATGAAGACAGAGGATGATGAAGAAGATTCACCAGCTCTTCATTTAGTTAATGAAATTTCTAGATATAACCAACTATATTTTGAGGCTAAGAGTAATTAAAGACTTTAGGCTTTAAGCATTTCATTTGACATGATTCAGAAAGCCCACCTTTTCAGTTCTCTTGACTTCCTTCTAATATTAAACGGTTTGCGCCTTTATGGCAACCTACACATGAATGGTTTACACTCCATTTTGAGCCATTGTAATTCATGTATGATGAGGAGGAGGAGATGGTGTGGAGTTGAAAGAGAGGAGAGTGAAGGAGAGAGGGAGGAACGAAGGATTTATCTCTTCTTTTTTTCTTTAATTTTGGTTTTGTTATTTTTTATTTTTAATTTCAGTCGTTGAAATATCTTTAATACCCCTCATGTTATTCAAGGATTTAAACGTCTGTCTGAAATTGGGGGCTGTGTGTTAGTAATGAGGGTGTTTTATGTTTTTCCCTCAACCATATACTAAACAATGTGATAGTTGGATTGCTTGTTTTCACATGTAAAAGTATTTGAGAGAGGAAAATGGTACTTTAACATGAGAGAGGAAAATGATACTTTAGAGAAAATAATTTATAATTTTTTAAGGGTAAATATTAGTTTAATAAAAATTTAGGGTAAAGTATTTTCTTTAGATTTAGTTAGCGGCTTAGAGTAATTTTTCCGTTGAATATCTAAAAAAAGCAAACATAGGGAGAGTCTCGGAACAAGCAATGAGCCTCTTAGCCCAGTCAAGTTCTCTCAAATCAATCACAGAACATGAGAACAATACCCATTTCCCCATATTAATTAATTGATCAATTATATAATATAATGGTTTCTTGATTCTCTTCTCTTGATTCCAGTCATGCTCGTGTTATTGTGTTTACATTTTTTAAAGATGAGTTTTAATTTTTCTGTTCTTTTTCTTTTTTAATTTCCCTTAAATTTCCTATTCATAATCTTTTTGATACTACATTTCACCTTGTAACATTTTTTATTTCCAAATAACTTTTCTAAGACTAACCTAGGTAATCCGGAAAGAAATGGTAAAACTCTATGACTCAATATATTAGGAAATTTCTTTACTACTATGGTATATAAAACTTAAATGTCAAACCTTAATGATATATGTAAAATAAAATAAAATAAAAAACAAAAGAAGCAATAATGCTATCTAGGACAGAAAAATGGTACAATCTAATAGTATACTATGATAATATTCTCTATTGCAGAGAGAGTTGAATGAAAGACCCGAGATAGAAGGAAATTTTAAGAAAGAGAGACAACAATACTCTCAAAGTGGTGTAGAGAGGGAAAAAGAAGCAAAAGAAGAGACATAGTTTTTGGTTACAGTTCAGTTTTAGCGTTGTGTTTGTGAAACTTCACAAGTTATGTAATATTTGTTCAGTTCCAGTTCAATGATCATGAGTTAAGCTTCTCCACATTCAACAACTGAAGCTGCTGCTGGCTGCGCCTTCTTTATAGCTACTTATAAAGGAAAAGCTAATATAACCAAGGCTATGCTCAAGCTCTTTCTTCCATTCTTCTCCATCTTTTGTCTATGTTCTTCTTTTCTTTCTCTCTCTTATGAGCCTCGTAACCATGAAGGTAACTTTCTTTCCTTCTTTTTTGTTTTGTTCATAAATGCTACACTGCACT
>JANLJB010029963.1:0-19003 GCA_026212285.1 Bursera cuneata
GGGAGTTTGCGAACCCGCCCAGATTGGTTCTGGACGCGGTGGAGGAATTTTTGGAAAATGAAAAATGAATATTTTAGAATTTTAGAATTTTAGGGAAGAAATGAAAAATAAAATTTTAGAAATTCTGCTTACGGTTTTTGAAAGAAGAAGATGGATGTGGCTTTCGGTGAAGGAAAAAAAAAAGAAGTGAAATGGTCTGGAAGAGATGAGAAGAGAGAGATGGTGAAAAGAAGGAGGGTAAAAACGAGATTTTATCAATTTAAAAAAAAAATCAGTAATAACATCTGTTAAAAATTTGGGGGTAAGTGTTTGTTTATTAAAAAGCTGGGTCTAAATGTTTTCATGAAATCTAACTGGGGGGTCAGAGTTAATTCCCCGATTAAGTAGTTTTACTAAAATTAACCCAATTAGTGTAGCGACTGTGCAGCCATAAATTATGGTTCAAAAACCCATAGCTACTACACAACAACCATCCATTCATTTAAGAGAGAGGTACAATCATCGCAATCTCCAATGCAAGAAAACAAGGCACAATGGAACACTGAAACAGATGCTTCTGTTCTATTCTGCTCCATCTGTCAAATTAATGGCATTGCAGCATACTGATTTTTGCTGTCCAAAATGGGGTAAATAATGATACACCCCAGAATTTAGTATAAGTAAAAACCCATATTTATTATTTATAAAGTAACATAAAGATCCTCATTTTGATATTTTAAGTAACATTAAGATCCTATTTTTACATGTCAAACCCCTGTATTTTTCAATAATAGGAGTGTCTATGTTACTTTATGAATAATAGGAGTGAGTATGTTACTTAGGCTAAACCTTTGGGTTGTCAATGTATTTACCCTGTTTCAAAATGGATTGCCAAGATAGATAATGCGTTTGCGCCATTTATTGCATCCACAACGTCCATGTAGGAAAAACTTGCAATTAATGTTCATCCAAAAAGGAAGATAATAGGGGTAATAGCACATTAACGTTGCAACAGAGTAGTTGGTGGACTCCTGTTTACGTATGAAGCATGGTTTATGATAACATAAAGAGCTTCCCCGTTGCAGAGGACCTGCTTTAAAGGGCTTCATAGCTACCAAATTTAAGGGGAGGGATGGCCTTGATATGTAACGTCGGTGGTCCATCCATCTAGTTGGTTGAGCGAATCCCTACACAACACCAGACCCTGTAGCTGTAGCTTCCCCCCTGTAAATGCGTAGCCTTATTTTACGCTGAACACTGATCATGACTACCTTGCTACTGTCGCAACCTAGGTTTGGCTGAACAAGGATAAAGACACTTCAACATCCATTGGTAGAGAAGAGATATATATATTTGGTGTTTCTGGAGTAAATATCCAAGCAGTGTACATAAACCCTTCATTTGAACTTTATCTATGTTATTACGAGTCCGACAACTATTCCTTCATCATTAATATATGCGCTAGCAAGACCAAATAGAGGCTAGGCTGTTGAGCGCGGCGGATGTGGCCGATAATTAATTGATATTAGAATCAATTTTTTTTTCTGTTTCGATATATATATATATATATATCTCAAGTTGCTTTCATTGAAGGCTGGCTGATAATTAATTGATATATTGGAATCAATTTTCTGTTTTCATATCTATGAAGTTGCTTTCATTCATAGCAAAAGTTCTTAAAAAAAAATTAATATCTGCTAAATTTGATTATTTTCATATTTAACCCAAAGTTGTTTGGACTTGGAGTTTCTGAAAAAATGGAAAGGGTTTTCTATAAAAAATGAGGCCGGCCCTTATTTATTAACCTGTAAAGACTCGCCAACCACCTCTTTTCGCGTACAATAATTTCCAGGCATCAAGAGAAACTATTGAATTGAGGGTCTGTTTTGATCAGTAGAATGAATAGGGCTGTGTGGATTGGTATTGATTTGATATCACCAACTTAAATGTTTATTTCTAAGGGAAACCCGTGTTAGCTGGATTTGTCTTTCCCAATAAGTCCAATAACCATTCTAGCACGTATTTCTTCTCTCTTTCCCAAGTAAATTTTAATTTGAATTTGCTTACAGATATTGCACTTTCTCTTTCATTTTCAGCAATTATGTATAAGCCTCGCAATATCGAATCACTTAATGTGCCCAAAATGAAGCATTGTAAAATGATTATGGATTTAAGTAACAATTATGGAAGAACACGAATAAGAAGAGAAGACCCTCAAAGCAACATCAAAACATGCTCTGGAAATTAATGAAGCCGATTGATAATATTAGAGGTTTAAATATTCAAGTTAAGCCTACACCTATAAACTTGTATTTTTAGAAAAGTGACAAACTTAAGATGGTATCAGAGTCATAGTGACCCAACGGTCTATGTTCGAATCCTCTCCGTGTCATTTAATTTAAAAAAAAAAAAAAAAGTTATTATTTAATCCACTTGTAAGACCCATTGAGACATATGAGATTCTGTCTACTATTCAAATTAAACTTACACCTATAAGTTTGAGCTTTTAAGAGAATGACAAATTTAACAGATAATACTTGGAATAAAAAAATATTAATGAAAGATAAAAGAGCATCACTGCCCACATGATATGTATTTATATATATATATATAGCTGTCCCATGGCCTATCCTATGGAACTACAGAGTAAAATTTAGATGGTTTTTATATATATGGACCACCACCATCACCTTATCTGTTAACGTATCTGGATGCACCAATTAATTTCTCAACATTTTGCTTGTGAGTTGTGACCTGCTCTCTTTTGGCATGAATCTCGTATAATATATTCATATTTATGTATATCAAATAGCAAGTATTAGGAAGAAAAGTACAGAGCTTCGTTATTTTTTTAAAACCCACATTGCAGTTCTGATCAATCCCATGTCCTGTATGGATTTGAGAGAGATTTAATTATATGCTCTCTTCTCTTGTACGATAGCTTAGAACCCAATAAAATAATCCCACCGTAAACCGATAAACACAAGTACAAAACCATGATTCGATAGAGAATCGGAAAAATAAAAAACATATTCATGTAAGCTGAAGGACGTCAAAACAAAAGAAAATATAAAAGAATTCCCATCTATAATTTATATCATAGATATTTTTCAAATCATCCTTTAATTTTGATTATTTTTTAAAATTTCATCAATTAAATAATGATGAATGATTACCTTATTAACAAGTTGGAATCATACTATATTATATAAAATGAAATTATGAATAAACATATTTTGATAAGGTAATCTACAATTCTAGGAAATCGAATGATTCCGAACGTAGAAAGAAATCTCTGGCCTCTTTTTCCTAAAAGGGCTCTAAATTTGATGAAAGAAAAAAGAATTTGGCACGGTATAGAGTTAACAGTAGAGAAATATATATATAGATTTGACGCGTTTGGCCGCCAAGTCTTTGTCTGGTGTTGTTGAAAAGCTTTTCGGGTGATCCCGTGACCAGTCTTTTGCACACGCACTGTTAGAATGATTAACTCCATCTTCGTCTTCAGGGAAGTGACGACGCATCCCGTGAGAATGGCAGAATCCGTAATTTTTCGTTTGGTTAATCCACGACCATTCACCCATTCCATGAATGATAGAGAAATAAAAAGCTGTTTGTTTTGTTTTGTTTTGTTTTGTTTTGTGGAGATTTGATTAATGTCGGCGACAATTGGGACAAAACCTTTGATTACTTTCACAATTTTATCAAACGCCCACTACGCGACCACTGTTCTTGATTGATTGTGTGTTACAAGAATTTCAGAAGCAACTGCACCGCAATACCTTTGGCTTCTTACTTGGTCGATTGTTTCTCACACGCAGGCTCGACGGGATGAGATGATGCGTAGTCTATTTGGTGATGGGAAACCTGTGAGATTTTCATTTTATATAAATTTTTAAATTGCTTCCATAATTTTGGTTTTTTTTTTTTTTTTTTTTTTTTTTTTTTTNGATTTTCATTTTATATAAATTTTTAAATTGCTTCCATAATTTTGGTTTTTTTTTTTTTTTTTTTTTTTTTGTATAGACCACCCTTTGATAATAAACTGGATTAAGATGATGGATTACATCCATTAAGTTTATGGTTAAATTCAATACACTGAAAATAATAATAATAATAATAATTCTAACAATTTGATAGCTCATGAATTCTGCATGAAAAAATTTATAAACAAAGTGCCCGACACAAGAGAGCAATGAAAAATTGAACACGACAATACGACTACTAAGAAGAGTTTAACTACAAAGTGCAATTGATATTGTATCAACGTGAGAAGTGTGTATGATCCAGTTGGCATTTAACATTTACCAGAAGAATAGATAAGATGAAAAGCTGTGGAACTCCGTAACATAAGTAGAAGTAGAAGCCGGCGTGGCGTGTAAACTGACCTTTCAAAAGGAGTCCACGAAAAGTTGATGTAAAATGCCCAAGCACAAACAAGTGACATACAACTCATAGACTAGAATATAGGCAAAAAGGTTGGCATCAACCAAAACCCATTATGTAATTGACGATTTTACACTTAAATCAATCATCCTTGGTTTTCTTTTCCCTTTCTTTTTTCTTATTTATTTATTATTTTTTTTAATAAATATTGGGAAAGCACAACCAAGGAAATAAAAACAGATATCAAAAGAAGCTAAAATATGCTCCCTTCAAACTGGGTTTCTTCCCATGGAGCCACACACTTCACTTATCACTCAAATATTTATACACTTCTTCTTTTCTTATCTCCCTCTTTTGTGCTGAATTGACAATATAAATTGCATTAACAATACTAAAGAAACTCTATTTTTCATCATCGAATGTTTTTGAGGAGTTCGAGTGATTGGCTAAGTTATCTTCACTAACACTTCACTTAAAACTTAATCAGCGGTGGTCCAGGTCAAATCATTCTCGAAAATCCAGTGGCAAACCTCGATCCGCCCGGGACCCGAACCCAGAGCCAAGAATGCTCCATGGGTGGGGCTCCAAGCTGATGTATCCAAATGACAGATGGCAACGCCATGGTTGATCTTGGCCTTGCTGTTGGGATCCAAGATATCAGCTTCATAGACCCGAACTTTAGGAACAGAGTGGCAGTAATAAAGCAAGTAAGGGAACAAACTCTGGTGACAAGAGACTGATTTGGTCACTTTGCCACCGTTGATTCCTTTGATGGATCCGATCATGATCTTCTTCTTCGAACCGTTTACATTCTCAGTGGTACGGACCACGACGTTGCGGCCCAAGATTGAGGTTGCAAAGTCGATCATGTCCTCCACCGAGCCCACGCACCGCTTGGTCTCACCCTGGCTCGGTACACGCTCGCACTCGCTCAAAGCATCCTTGATAATGCTCTCCATGCTAGAATTGTCACCAGCGTGGAACAATTGCTTCAACTGAGACAACTTAGAACTCGAAAAGGGTAATTTTGAAACAATAGCTCGGGGCAAAAACGACCTTTTAGGCATTTTATCTTTAATGTCAGGCATTGGCATCACAGTCCCTTTCTTCAACATGGACTCTCTGAAGAATTTGCCCGGCTCCACCCATCTATTTACCGAACTACCACTGGCCACCGTTTTCTGAACGCTTGAGGAGGTGACATTGTTGTACTTGGCAAAAGTAATTCCAGTCTTGGCATAATCCTTGAATGTGTTGTTCACTCCATAGATCTTGAAGCCAATCGCCTGCCCTTTGGCCCCATCACCGTATCCTTTGAATACGTCAGTACCTTCATTGAATGAATTACCGTAATTTGCAAAATTGACCTTCGCTGAATTCGATTTCTTCCCGTAAGATTGAAACGAATCGTCACCAACATTGGATTGGTCCCTGTAACTCTTGAAGCTATCAACCTCTGCATTGCCGCCTTCGCCATAGTTGTTGAACTTGTTCTCCGGGACATTCCCGTCGTCGCCGTACGAGGTGAAAGTGTCGTTGGCTCCATTGCCCTTCTCGCCATAACCCGAGAAGTCCGAACCGATTACGTTCGAGCTTTTCCCGTAACCCGAAAACTCATTCGGGGATCCGTTTGCTTTTTTCCCATACGCGGCGAAACTCTGACTTCCCGAGTTCGTCTCCTCCGTGTAGCTAGAGAACGAGTGGGCCCGCCCAGTGCCGTCGGAGGCGTAAGTCGTGAACCGGAGATTAGGGACATTGACGTCCTCGTTGTAGTTCTTGAAACTACCGCTGCCACCGGTTGCGTCGACGCCGTAGGTGTTGAAGCTCTGGTCGGCCACGTTGGCTTCAGGGGCATAATTGGAAAACTTATCTTCGTGACCGGTTGCGTCATGGCTGTATCTGCGGAACGAGTCGACTGGGAGATTTTCGCCCTCGGAGTATTTCTTAAACGAGTCGACTCCGCCGGCGCGACCCGAGCCGTAATTGGTAAAGTTTTTGTTGAGATAAACCGCGAAGTTGGAGTCGGTGTCGTGCTTCTCAAGACTCGGCGACAAATCGGGGAAACAGAAGAGTTTCGCCGAGGAGCAGAAGGACAGAAGCACAGATGAAAGCGTGTTCTGCGCGGCGAGTTTGGCAAAACTGGCCGCGTCAACCGCGTTCAATGGGGATGCCTTGGAGAGAAGAAAATCAGATTTGGGTGAATTGGTTCGGATCTCCTTGTCCCAGTATCGAAGCAGGTAGCCTTTGGGCGTGAAAGGATTCTGTTTGCCATCAACGCCACGGGAAATCTCGGAAGCACCGGAAAAATTGGCCTGCATTGTAACGGAAAGAATCAGAGAGTAAAATAAATAAATGAAAACAAACATATCGAATGGCAGTAAAGGGAAGAGTTGGGTTGCTCACATTGAGAGAAGAGAGGAGTAGAAGGAGGAAGAGAGGGAGGGGAGAGATGAGTTGGAGTTGTATTTGCATTATTTTACACAAACTGACAGTGAGAGTGAGTGCGTGAGAGAGAGAGAGAGAATGTTGTTGTGGGCTTGTTGTTGGTGTTGTAGATAGAAATTTATAAGGCTGAGGCCTAAAGGAGAGAGATACAGTGTGCGTTAGCGAGGGAGTGCTTTTAAAAGTTGCTGTCACGGTTTTCTCTACATTAAAAAAAAAAAAAAAAAAAAAAAATCTGAATTATTGTTTTAAGTAACTTCTTTCTTTTCTTTTCAAATAATATATTATTTTTTAACTTAAATAATAAAAAAAGGTAAGAGAATAAAGCAGGAATAAGAATCATAAAAATAAAAGGAAAAGCCTGGTCAAAAGCTTAAACAAAGGAATAAATCTGTGTTTTCTGTTTGAACCAATTAAAAATCTGTCAGATAATTTAATTGTAATTTTAATTCATTATAAATATTAATAAATGTTGAATTATTATGATCCTAAGAGATAGGAATCCTGATATTAGGTAGATTTACATTCAAATAATTTATTTTTTTAATTATAATCATTCAAGTGGCAATAAATAAATAATGTCAACTATTATTTTAAGAAAAAGACATATATTGATGAGCTTGATATACATTTATTACATTCCCTAGAAAAAGGAAAAATCCAAAAAAAAATAATGTTCAACCTTTGTATCTTTTGTATAAGGTTAAATTAAACTCAATCCAATTATTAAAATTACTATCGGAAGAATTGACCTCTCCTTATTGTTAATGATTCGATAGCTTACCAAAACAAAATTACACATTAAAAATTATAATAAGATATTAAAGTATAGTCCATTGATTTCTACATTTTCCGAAATTGAAACGTAAAAGAAGTAGAGTTCAAAGGAAAGCAAAATGGGTACGTTTGAGTTGAAAAAGAAACAAGTAAAGTGATGGGTTGGACTCAAAGGGAACAAAGCGGAGTAGTTCTTCTGAGCGTGTTAGTAAAGTGATTGACAGCCAGGTAATTCTTCGAGACGCGTGTTTTATACGTGGCAGCCATCCATTGGCTACACGTTCCATTTAAATAATACGCGTTTAGCTCTAGTTTTTGTTTTTATTTTTCTTTTGTTTTAACTTGTGGATCCTTTTCGTGACCCTGCATTATTAGTATGATTTTCAATTTATCCATTTAGTTCAACCTAATCGCAATCTCCATGATATTGACATTTCTAATTTTAGCATACCTTTTACTCACCCTATACCAGCAACATATTTCTACTTATATAATTTAATTATATAAATAAATATAATTAAATTATATTAGAAGTCCCTTTTTTGGTTGGCCCATTTATTTCAAAAGCTTGGATTAAACTATTACCCTTTACCCTTTAACAGATATTTACGAATAATTTTTTTTAAGTATAAAATCTAATGATTAACAAATTTGTATCGAAAAATTTTTGAGAATATAGGAGACAGATCACGTAAATTGGTTTATATATCTATATATCAAAAAAAATTGTTTTAAGCATGTAACTAATTCCAATTTGTTAAAATTACGAATAACTAGATATAATGTATATATTATTAATACGTATACCTTACCAAAATGTAATTTTTAGAAGACAGTATATAGTTTCAATTATAAAGAGTAAATATAAAGACAATAGAAAAAATCCGCTTATGGATTTCGGGCAAGTGAAATGAATGAAAGGTGGGACCGCAAATTGACCACGAAATTTAGTTACAGTTATGGAAGATGACAGCATTAGTTTGTAAATAAACTAGAAAAGACAAGTAAATGGTTGTGTAATTTGAATTTGAGAATCAAAAAGCCTGCATTTTGTTGTGGACTCCCATGCCATCTCTTTATTACCCTCAAGCATTTCTCATTTATTAACTCTTCATCCATTTTCGCTTTCATTAGAATCGAAGTTCGACTTGAATTACCAATTTGTTAGCTCACATTTTCTGCCTGAGGAATGTTTTTCATGTTTTCTAAATCAGAAACACAACAAACATGAACAAAAACACTTCATGCTGCTCTGTTAAAAAACTTTCCAAATCTACATTTTTACTATAACATCTATTACAAATTTTTTATTTAGTTGAAAAATAGCTTGGATGTTAAAATTTTTAGATTTTATGGTCACATCATAGAATTTTTTTGTCAGTTTTTTTTTTTTTTGTTGCAACGTGCGTGTCTGCACCAACTCAACGAACCAACGAAACTTGTATCCCGTGTCTTCAAAAATTTATCAATATAAATTAATTAATCATTAAATTTTATACTAAAAAACATAATTCAAAAAAAATTTAGATTTTATGGTCCCATCATATATATTTTTTCTTTTATAAGTTTTTAATATTCAATTTTCCTTTTAGTTACTATATATTTGCATGATAGATGAGATGGATTAAGAAAAGTGTGGAATGATTGATGACTGAAATTAGGTTAAAACAGACAACTAACTCGAGTTGGAGCCACGTGGTTAAGTTATCTCAGCCAGATAAGCCAAAATGCCCAATCATCACCATCAGCGGTGGTCCACCTCAATTAAATTGACCATTTGACGCTCTATAATCGTCATGTCAGAATTGTTTGTGGATACGAACTGTACCCGATCCGTTCGCCCGAATCCGAATTCTCTCCATCTGTGCTGCTTCTGAGAGATGCAACATAATAAAAAATTATAAAATAAATAATTAAGCAGCGTGAGGGTAGCATGTTAACGACCTTCTAGAAAATTTGTAGTGTGTATTATTATAAAAGCCATTTTTATATTATAAATTTCGAAAAGTAATACATTATTTATTGTGATCTAATGTACCCCACTTCAGCATATCATTTCAAACTAATCAAATCCACCACACCTGTTCGCGTCATCATCATACTCAATTACTAAGAAAAAAAAAATATCAATATCATCTTTATTTATATATTGAGTAATTATCATTAATCACCCCTATCTTTTGTTCACTCATATAAGACTTTTATCCTTTTTATCTTCTCTCATCCTTAAATTTTAAAAAAATTCTCTTCTCAAGTCATCCAGTTAAAAATTATGTTAATTAACATCTATTAATCTCCATATTTTTATAAATTTACCATTTTACTCTTACTAACACATATACAAAATAACTTAATTTTTAAAGGACAATATTAAATTAAATGATCAAATTACCTTTAATATATATTAAAATATATTAAAATTATTTTTTATGGACAATATTAACACATATTAGTATTTATTTTTAGGGTAATTTGATTATTTAACTTAATATTATCATTAAAAATAAGTTATTTTTTATGTGTTATTAGGGGTAAAATAATAAATTTATTGAAATATAGAGGTTAATAGATGTTAACTAACAGAATTTTTAACTAGAGAACTTAAGAAGAGATTTTTTCAAAAATTAAGGATGAGAGAAAATAAAAATGACAAAAGTCACATATAAGTGAAAAAAAAAAAAAGGTAGGGGTGGTTAATGATAATTACTATTTATATATTTATATTATTTATCGTTTTAAAGATAAACGTATCTTCCAACAATAAATTTGAAATCATTAAACAATATTCGTATCTTTTTTAATTTATATTAAAAAATAAAAAAGTTTTATTTTAAAAATCATAAAATATAATAAGACAGTTAATTTAATATGAATTTTAATATAAATTAATTATAAAAAGAAATAAAAATACATAAATTTTAAGGAAGTTAAGACTACCCTTATTTAATTAGATTAATACTTTATATTTGCAGATTCAATTCATAGTATATCTTACGTTTGATGATTAGAAAATAATATTTGAAGTCATCACTGATTATTTATTAAAAATAAATGAAAAGAATCAAATGATGATTAAGTTGGTTAATTAGAAATGGTGTGTTAGGTCAATAATCCAAAAGAGAACGTCGATATAGTGTTATTAAGTCAATGATTTGATCATCATTCAAAGGATCCTAGGATCATTTACGACTTTAAGTAAATGATATTTGATTAAAATCAAAACCCCACCACATGTTAACGAATAACTTCGAAGGATTTGGATATGATATCCGTTGCTTTTAGTTGAAATCAACACTAACTACTCCTCAATTTGAATATCATTTCATTGTATCGAACGGATTTATATAGAAATACATTTTAATACGTGAATTGATAGCTTCTGATGAATGAATTGAATAACGTGTAAGGGAAATTACAGGAAGAAGGACCGTTGAAAACGATAAAAAAAATAGAGATATAATGATGAAGACCAGAGCTTTTTGTTAGGTAAAACGTGCTCAACTTTTTTTAATTTCGGCCACTTTTTGCCCATAAAAACGATCCATGTCAATTCAATTCATTGCAAGCTCATGCGCAAAGAAACAAAGAGGGTCGAAGGATTCAATGTGTGGCCAGAGAGATCATTATTGTCAATTATGATTTTCTACGGAAGAACATTCAAAATTAATAATAGGTAGTGATTGTCCTTGACATTTTAATTACCGAGAATTTCATCGTTCAGCTCTCAGATGACATGTGGCAAGGGGCCCGATCTCTTGTTTCTTACTCAGGCGCTCTCATAAATGATCGTTGAGCGTTTTTCTACATGGGATTGGTTGCCGTTGAAAAGATTTTGGAATTATTTGATCATTAAATGCGTCGGTCCAGTTGATAATCATAGCACTGCTACAATAAACATATACAGTACATAAACATTTATGCTACACAAAATCTGAGATCTGTAAGTCAACACGTAGCCTTAATGCTGCACACGGTCTGTTCGGGACTTTCAAGCCAAATATTAGCTACGTTAATGAATTGTCGAGAATAATTACCAGTCAAAAGTTTTAAGGAAATTATAACAGATGATAATTGAATTATTTGCGGACATTTTAAGGAATTATCTTGAAGACCTAAAACAACAATCTTCTTCGTTTGAAACTAATCACTCATCACGTAAATTGTTTCGAACGATTTATCACTTAAATTTTTTTTTTTATGGATAAAAAATACTGATCCTCGTCCTGATCTGAAGACTCGTAATATTGGGAGCAAATTCGAGTCTTATTTTGATATTATTTATAGAGGTTTATTGCATAATGAATGCAATAATTAACGTCTTTGTAAACCACAAAACCCCGTTTCAATGTCTAATTTAGAACTCTACATTTGTGGTGCCAGATGTATGTAGATATTTGAGTAAATAAATGAAAAAGAAGTGAGTCCTTTAAGGGAGTGATTGTATTTCTGTAAATGGGGTTGGTCGCAAATTGTGTGGGGGCATGCAGGAGTCTTATTATGTGGCATTCCATTACTTTTTCCCGCGTTTTCTGGCTTGAAAGTTACTGGTTTTCTCCTTCCTTTTGACGGAGTGTTAATGTCATCCGGACTATGAATATGAAACTCATGCTTATCCAATCCAATCCCACTAGTTAATTTAGACTTTGATTTCAGGGTTGGTTTTCATGTCATCACATGCATCTCGCATAGCCACTTTCAGCTCTCCTTCTACCGCGGTCTCCATCCTCACCAACTCCAATAATAAAAGGCGGATACGGCTCTTCATTATTTGTCTATAACATGGATAGATACCGAATCATAACTTAAATGACTTTCCATTGTTGATTCTTTCTTTTTTAAGGCATTGGACCACACTTCATGTCTGTGAACCATGTGATAATACATAACGAGAACTACATGTATATCACTGTTGAATTGATAAGAACATCCCGTCCAGGCCAGCCAGCTACAGAAAGATGCATCTTGTTGTGATAAGATCGAAACCCGTAATCAGATATTTATACTAGGTGGATGTTAATGTTCAGCTCTGATCATATCCAGAATCTGTCTGCTATTTACTGAAATAAGGTCCATCTTGCTTGACTTCCAGCAGTTCCAACAAATACCCCATTAGATTATCTAGTTAGTTACTTATGCTGAAAATTGTTGAGACTGAAAATGTTGAATTACGCGGTTACTTAAACATGGTATGGTATTAGAGCTAAAAATTAAAGTTGGAATGCCCTCCCCTTCATATCAGTGTTGACAATTTCTGACGTGCTGTAATGTGATAATGATAGAGAGCGCGATTGATGATGAGCATATTAAGTGCAAATTGCGGAGACCGCACCGGTACCTCAAGTTGCTAATGCCTTTTTGGTCATAAGATTCTCAAGTTTTTAGTTTTTTCTTTTTGGTCATAAGATTCTCAAGAAAATTTAGATCGATGCGTCGATTCTCTGGAATAAAACGTGCTATAGCTAATTGTCTCAATGTGGGGGAGGGTTCTTAATAATGTCGATTTTACTTTCATAATCTCATGTGCTCTCACATGTACATGTACTGTCCCTTTCCTGCAAAAAGGAAAGGTCATAATTAACTTTTAAGTATGATTTAGAGTTAAATTTAGAAAGATTCTACCAACTCCAAGAGTTGTTCCCCCACATTTTCATATTTTATGATTGTTTATTTTGCTGCAGATTATCTCAGTCAGCCATTGTCGTTTATTGAAGAGAAGGCGCAAGAGGAAGAGAAGGAAAAGAGAGGAGCCCACCATTTCTTTCACTTTGATTGCTTCTTTCCAAGCCATATTGTGTAAATTAACAAGATTATCTATTTTCAGATGAAGCAATCATGCACAACACCTCAAAATCAGAAATTCATCTTTTTCCATGAAGTAAGACTGATATCAGTCTTCAGGGCCTTGGATAAAAAAATATGTTTAACAGTTACAAGCAAGTTTTATATGATAATAACTTTCTAGACTCCATCCACTCCATAAGCTACTGTAATATGACTTTTAGAACTTCATGAGTACCCATCACTTTTGCTTTTATATTAATGCAAAAACTCTCTGCAAATTACCCTCGATTTAGATGATATCATGATGACGTTCAATGGACGTTCATGTGCCAAAGCCAGAGACTATGGCAATTTTTTTACCTACTTTTCTATAATGTATTATGTATGATGGATTTCCACGTTTACAAACAGCTCTGAACTGATAATGAAAAGAATATATAGTTCTGTTGTTTATATATGATCATCAGCTTCTTGTTTCTCCTTTAAATTGATTCTACAATGTGCAGTGATCTCACGCAAGAGCCGATTTTATACACGAATACAAAATCTGGACCACTCTATGGAGCATAATCACCAGTTTAAAAATGCAATGAGTTTTGTTATGTTGTAATCGCCAGATACAGTCAAAGAGATTTTGATAGATAAGAGGATTTTCTGCTTTGTAGTCTACTCTTTTCTGAAGCAATTAGGAGCTGTGTATAAGAGATAATAAGGTGAATCGAGCGTTGGTAATCATAAAGTACGCTTATTATATACCAGATTATGGTTTCCAGGGTCTCTGCCCTGTGCGAAAGAAGACTGCATGATGATGTCTTTTATTAAATATTGCTATTAAGGAGCGCGAGCGTTTCATCGACATTAGCAGAAATAATTTTTGAGCGTTTAAAAAGGGCCACTAGTGCAATGACTCCAAGTGCAAAAGATTTCACAAACAACTGAGCCACGCACTCCACCACGATCATGAGCACTCGAGCATCCATTAAGTGCACCATGGACAAAGCAACTATGTGCATTAAATCAACAAAAGCACTAAGAATCGCAAACAGCCAGCACAATAATGCACACCACTTGTGGAGAATTCTAATTCATCTCAGCTCCGGCAATGTACATTGCCGACATTCAAAATAGCCATTCATTATTATTAGCAAAACTTAAGAACCATTTAACATTTATTTTATTGGAGGCAGCAGAGCTCCTGAGGACACTAATGGTCTATTCGAGGACAATAAGAGAAAGGAAATGGAAAACTTTATGTAGAATTCAAAAGACAACAAAGGGACAATAACTTCGGAACAAAATGAGCATATATCAAGCATGTATAAAAATAGTTCGTTAGGTTGACTTCAGCACTTAGGTGTTTTCTTCTCGATACCGAATATGCAAACATTGCAAGCTCAATCATACAGCTTCATTATTGTGAGGCCGATTGCAACCAGTTCCTTACAAGCATTACCAACAATGCACACATCCATATGACATCAATCGATCGTAATATAAAACATGCTTGTTTTGGACTCCCTACTCTTGCTTCTTTACAAAGTATATCTCTTCTTTTGTTTGCTATTCTTATATTGTCTGATGCTTTATAATAATTGGTTAGAAGTCATGTGAGTGGTCCTTTCGCTGTAGTTTTGAGGGCATATAGTGGAAGGAGCCAGAGACTTCTTTACGCGCAGACAAAGATTGTGGCATGAGTAGGACCTACAGCTTTCGATCCAGTTGTAAAACGTATGTTCCACTTATTATTTATCTTGTCAGTGAACATCGGCAACCGCTGTCAAGAGAAGTTATGATACAGGTGGAAAGACATGGTTTCTTGTCGACTGGGAACTTCGTTTTTGTCGTTTAGAACCCTTAAAAACTCGCTTCAACTAACCCTGCAAAGTGCTTCTGAGTATACTCACTCAAGGACAGGCTTATTGGCGTGATCCGCCTACGTATAGAGACGCATACAGCATACCCCACCTTCTCTCGATTGTCATCTCTCTCTCACATGTTCTCTACACTTCTACCATCCTATCCAAGTATAGCTTCGACAGAAACTAGGGGGACTGCCGCTTTACAGTTAAAGCCAAAGCCCGCCAATTTCACAACAGTACAGTCCATCACTATGCTTCTCTGGCAGTCTAAGCACCAAAAAGGCTTAAACTCATCAACAGGTGCAACGAAGTGAAAGGTTTCTAACAAACTTGTTTTTTAAGTAGAGACGAGAAAAACATAACATTCTGAACACAAGACGTCTGACAGACTTTCACTTCCTAGAGGTGACAACAGACAATGGGATATATCCCCCACGCAAAAGCTAACCACTCATTTATTTTCTAGATTTGATTTGTGCAGAGGTAGCGCCCTTAATCAAGGGCAAGGACAAGTTAATACTCTAAGATTACGTATATGAACTTCTAAGACCATTCAAATTGACCGGCAGACTTGATATTAAATACAGCTTCTCCCCATAGGAGTAGAGCCTTGTAATCTAAAACCTATCTTAACATCTATTATAACTAACATTGTCCAAGTGCGGGAGTATCAAAATTAGCTACCCCTTCTCGATGATAAACCTCAGTACCCCACCCACTCATCAGACAAAGATGTGTCGGCGTATCTCTTCCTCACTTTGCTTTAGAAAAATAATCCTGAACCATATAATGTCATGTGCGCAGAACTTGCAAAATACTAACAAACAATTATTCCCATGCTCCCTGTACTTTCAAACAACCATCCACCTTTCAGCCAAAAAAATGACTACCACCAGATCTGCCAAAAATTTGTATCACTTCCAAAGAGGCTTCAAGGTAAGACATCTAACTGAACAGGGGAATAAGATGATTACCGTATGAATTATTAGAAGACAATTTGTTGAATTCCCACTTTACCAATCTTCAATTTCAAGTCTGAAGTGAAGATTGAAAACAGAGAGATATACCCATACAGTAAAATTTTGAGGACATATAAATAGGAAGCTTAAGCAGGCCCAAACCACACTGAGTTATACAGAAACATACATTTCATGATATAAATCTTTTTAAGATCTAATAGCCAAAGAGGAGTCAACTTCCAAAAATAAATACGTTGAAAGAAACCAAAGCCAGTTCCAAAAGGCAGCTGCTTTAACTCATCAACTTACAGTCATCACCATCTGTTTGGAGGTCCAACCAAAAGGTTCCACAGGATCTGCTGCAAAGGTAGAAAGCAACTTCAGTATTACTAGCTTCCAGATTTCTTCTTCCTAAAAGCAAAGCATTTTGGACAGAGATGCCGCATAGACAAGAGTACTATCATAAGCTGTAGCTGTTTTTATTCTTGGGTCACAAGGTAGTAAGGAGTGAACACTGTCCAGAAATCACTCTTCTACAACATTCACCAGTTCATATTCAATCAGCGAGAGGTTGTTATCTTCCTTCACAGTGAAACTAGCAGGTTCAGTAACTTCGACCCGACCCCATTTGTCCACAGCAAGCCTCATTGATCCTTTAAACATGTCAATTTTCGCGTTGCGCAGAATTACAGTGGTACCCTCTTTCATCAAGTCCACTAACCAATTAAAAAAAAAACATTAATCAGAATCAATTTAACTTGCGGAATCTCCAAGAAATGCCATAAGTTTCATGTTTTCACTATCTGATGAAGGCAAGAAGCAAACAATAAATTTTTCATCTCATATCAAGCTTGCAAATTATAAACTGCCTTAGTTAACACTTTAAAACATTGACCAGACAGCTTAGGATTTTTCAAACCTCTGTACGAGTCCAAATGCTGTTACATGTGACATTAGATATATAGACACACACTCGCACACTTGCACAAATACATATGTATCTTATACCTTGATCATTTCTAGCAGTAAAGATAATCATTCCAGTTTCATCTCCAACCAAGCATTCAGCAATTCGCATCTGACGTACTTGAGGACCATCTGCACGACCCTTCTGCAATACCATCTTAGTACTAACAACCTTCACGGTAAGAGTGTGCCCGCTAGTGCCTGGGCGAAGCTGTTCAACCTTGGTAAAAACTGGTTTCCTCAATCCAGGTTTAGAATCCGCCATTTCAATAAAGTTATTAAAACCTGAGCAATAAAGATTTATCAGTACGGTAATCAAATTCATATAACTGAAACACCAAAATTGTAAAACTGATTCTCTAAACCTAATCTAACTAATTGATCTCTTCAAAAGCAAATTTACTGCAGTAGATACTTTAAGTACACTAGTCATGCTTTTGTAGTTAGGTCAAGGTCATTGTTCATAGCATTTCCAGGTTTCCTTGTCTTATAAATTCTAACTATGAAACACATAAAGACACATTGAACAAATTATCAAACTAAATTAGCCTTTCGCTCTGTAAACTGTCAAAAAAGCTTCACATTTTGCCAAACACCACACCCTGGCAACCACACCCAAGAGACTATTTTCCCTACGTTCCCTAAGAGAATCCAGTTCTCAATGGACAACCAAAATACGATTCCGGCAATCCAACTCCCGAACAAGTGAATAATGCACACAACAGAGAAGTAAATGGATACTGTTACCTACATTTACTCATTGGGGGAACAAAAATTAACTGAAGAAAAAAAAACCGTCCCACTAAAGTATTGAGAAAATTAAAGGAAATAAACAACCTAAAATGTTCAATCCATGCACAAGTTATTTTGGAAACCAAACCAGAAACTACATATTTAAAGCTTTCAATTTTCTCTCTCGCAGAAAATCATATTCAAATTCTCACGAAAAAAACACACACACACTAAAAAAAAAAAAAACCCAAGAAGGCCACGTCCAATTAGTTCAACCAAAGACAGCATAAAACAATATCATCTATTAAAGAATCAAATGAAGGGGCTTTTTGTAAATCTCACATCCATTTTAAATCAACTCACATACATTTTCAATCACAATCTATTATCTTCAACATAACCTAAAAATCCCTGATTTTCATCCACATATTTTATACTATAACCTGTAAACAGATCAGAGAACAAAAAAATTAAACTTTTAACATTATATCACAAAAAAAAACTTTTATCATCTCAAACAGTATAAGCAGCAACTAGCAATAAACACTTACAACTTAAAATAACCGGTTAAAAGCTAGGGTTTGGAAGTACCTCAGTTGGAGAGACCAGACGATTTGGGAATTGAACTGGGAGAGAGAGAAAGAGATTTGATTGATTGAGAAACGTAGCCGTCAGAGTCGGCTCTAGGTGGAAAGAGTTGCGTTCAATATGGACCGTCGATCTCGATCATACCAAAATAATCTTTACTGTACACGTGGCTATTGCGTCAAAATTACTTTTAATAGAACGGCAACGTTTAATAGAGGATAAGTTTGCAATCAGAACGAACACGTGGCCGTCGAAAAAACACAAATAGGATAAACGACGACGTTTAAGCAGAGCTCAATACGAACGGGCAATCCCTGTTAAACCGAGCTAATGGTAACCGTGCCAGCGGCAATTGCTTTAAAATTAGGGAAATTATAATAAATAGCCTAAATTTTGTAGGGCTTTTAAAAAATAATCACTTTTTTATTTTGTATAATTTATCTAATTATTTATATATAATATCACTAAACTGTCACTCCTTATACATAAACCTTTAAACTCTCTCTTAACTAATTACACTTCCTCTATCACCGA
>JANLJB010029964.1:0-19010 GCA_026212285.1 Bursera cuneata
GCTATAATCACCATGCCATTGGATACAATCAAGACAAGGCTGCAGGTTTTGGACGGTGAAGAGAACGGACAAAGAAGGCCGCTGACTACTTGTCAGACAGTTCGTAATTTGGTGAAGGAAGGTGGATTGGCAGCTTGTTACAGGGGATTGGGGCCAAGGTGGGCTTCAATGTCTATGTCTGCAACAACCATGATCACTACCTATGATTTTTTGAAACGGCTATCTGCTAAGAGCCAAGATTGCTTATCATAACTAGAGCACAGCCAGAAGAAGCATAAACGCTTTGTAGTTTTTGTTTTCTTTTTACTTTGTTGGCTTAATTAGTTAACCTGCTTTCTGTAAATTCCCTTCTTTCTTCTTGTTTCCTGTTTCATGGTTTGTTAATTATGTTGGAGATCTCTGGAAATTAATGTAAACTTGTACAGTAGCGGCTGGATATCTCTATTTCCCACTCTTACGATAATGTAGCTTTCAACTCTCATCTATAGACATACTGTGCAAGTAATATCTTTCAATTTTGGTTGAGAAGATCTAATTTTATACCGATAGAAGAATGAGATGGGTAGTCCTGGTTATGATCAGGATAAAGCCTCTTGAACATGTAGAATGAATGAATCAAACTCGTGTATTAAAGGCTATGAGTCACCTGTCAATCTCACTGCAATTACTAATATTTTAATTTGTAAAATCATTAAATATCTTAGTCTATTGGGTTGGGCTTAATGCGATTTGTTGATGTGAAACTCTTTGTCGATTAAATATCTGAAGTCAAGATTGAAGTGATTGAAGTGGGTTACCATTGTAGAAAGGCCAAATCCCTTCCGCCCCTTCTCACTTGTGTACAGCCAAATATCATAAGTTTGAATGGTCCAATAACTCACATAAAGAATATGTAATTTATTGCAAGGGACATTGCTAAATCTCTCGGCAGATATCAACACTGCCAGACAAGAACAATTTGCATTGTTTGTAACGTATTTTGATTTATAAGCCGAAGAATTCAAGTGGAACCGTTACATAGGCACAATGGCTACCATTTTCGTGAGCATGCGAAAATTACAGTTCTGATGAGCATGGGCTATTCAGAGTGCAGAACACTAACAAGATAACAACTCGTTCTTTAAGTTCCGCCTTGATGTGTCAGTCTTTACAGTCTCCTGAACCGTACAAGTTAGTTAAAAAGTAACAGGAGCAAGATTCTCTCCTTATCAATAAGAACAAAAATCCAAGTTCATGATAGGTAATTAATAAAAAGAGAATCGAAGAAACAAATCTGAATCAAATATAAACATTAATATAAAATTTTCAAAAACTTAAGTTTAAATCAGGAGAATCTTAAAAAGACAAACCTAATTCAATCTCCACCAAAGGAATAGTACAATTACTATGTCCACGAATTTGACGACAGAGGATCAGAAAACATGACTGTGGCATCTAAAAGGACATCTCTTCGTGCATAAAGAGGATGTATCTCCATCTCACGCATATGCCTTAACAGTAATTACATGGAAAGCTTGCAGCAGCCACTAGTTGAAAGGACGCCATGTGAGCATACGATGCCTGACATCTTAACAAGCACATTATTGGAAGTCCTGAAACCATCCATTGTCTGCTTTTGTTAAGCTTTTTTAGCAATTAGTCTAATCAATACCAGGACGATTGGTCATTGGCTCTCCAAGATGGCCATTCAGTTCTAAGAAAGTGGACCAAATTTAACGTCAAATATTACCTTACGAGTGCCAACTTAACCCAGATAAAGGCCACAAAAGTACTGTCTCCATCGAACAGATTTTCCTACATATAATTCATATTCAGTAATGTTATGCTTAATAAAATAACTTTCAATTTCGTAGAGCAAATAATATAACAATTGACTTGTCAATAATAAATAAATAATATGATGTTAAGTAATAATTACACTCATTTATCAATTGGGTTACAAAATTAGGTTGCCTACATTGTAAATGTAGAATTACTCATTAGTTGAAATGAGTAATAAAATTGTTTGTTTTGCTTGCTCTTACTCGGATACAAAAAAGGACTTCAAATGATGTAAATAGCAAGAGAAAGATGGAGAAGATGAGATGACGAAATAAAATTTAAGAATGACCATAGATTGCATATAAACATAAGAAAAGTCAGACATAGAAACAAGTCTCCCTCCCAATGGCAGGGGGAATAATTCCCACCTGAGCGTAAGTACTCTATTTATAATGAAAATAAACAGCGAACTTCCAGCCTACACATAATATCCCAGATAGATACCCTAGAGCGACAACTGACTAAAAACAAACCTGACTATAACAAACCTACTAGAAAGTTAGAAGTCCATAATTCCAGAATACACAAAAGCATGCCCAGCCATCATCAAGGCCGTGCTCTTTTATTGCTGCAAGATGGGCATTTGTACTGTTTAATATGCTCAGCCCTTGCTGGGGTGATCTTAACACACTTTCCATGGAACCATTTCTCACATATATCACAGCAAATCCAGAATTCATCAGCTGCATAATTCTCTCCACAAGCCCCACACAGTGTATCCCCATGCTCCTCATCGTCTTCCTCTTCCAAACCCTCCTCATCCTCATCCTTTGATTGCACCACCTTGGAATACTTCTGCTGAGATTCTAATCCTCTCTGCAAATGTGCCAACAGACAAAAACAAGTTAAGTTTCTGAGGGAATTCCTAAAGAACAAAAACATTCAACCAAGAAAAAAATATTTCCTTCAACTAAAAGGATAAGTTTTGGGACTTAACATCAAATTGATCATACATCATCTCCCACTTTAAAGTACAACTTGCAAAGAAAGAAACCTAAATATTCTGCAAAAAATGTCATATATAACATGCACCAACAAGTAAACTTACTCAACCCATGCCAACACCAAATCAATATGACAAATCAAGTAACTTATAAATATCATCAGACAGCTAAACCATGTTAGCAGAAGTCCTTCTGTACCTTTAAATTGGACTTAGACTTGTTGCTGCTGTGATTTGAGACTGCTGACTTCTCCTTCAATTGTTTCTTGGCTGTCCCTGTCACAACCTCAAATATTGTTGGAAGATCATTTATCATATTAAAAAGGCGTTTCCTGCACCAAATATACCAACAAAATAACATTAACGATATAATGAATATCAAATTAACTGTTAACAAGATCACATGCAAAATTTTATAACAAAAGTTATATGAGGCCTCTAGTGCCATGAAACTTCAAAGGAAATCAATTTAAGAAAGACTTCTAAACACCCTACACTGAACAGACAGTTCTAAATAATCCATCCTTCTATTCAACTCCAACTTTTAAGATATGTAAAATTTCCCTTGCACGATCATATGATGATTACTCATGTAACTGGAAAGCCATCAAGAAGAATGAAAAGATAATAATATACAGTTTTTCAAAATACAAAATATAGCGAAAATGAAATCTTTACACTTTAGATCTGTGAAAGGTTAAACTGCCAGTTCAAATGACTAAATAAAAATTGGACAGACAAATATCAAAGTAACAAAAAAAGAAGGAAAAAGAGAATCAGCCCTACTACTATGTATTGAAGAAACAAACTATAAGGCCTCAATGGCCTAAATAGATGTTTTAAATTGCCAACAACGTCATTTGCAGATCTCACAAAACAAAGCTCTAGACACTGTATCTAAGGAAACAAAAACAAACCAAAAACAAAAAGCAAATATGCCTGATAGAAATGTTGAAGAAATTAACAAATCATTTAAAGTTTCAAACCAGATTTTGCTTCTTTCACAGAACTTTCAACTTTGAATAAAATTTTACGTACAACCGTGATTAATCTTCCACGCAAACATGAAATAACCACTGATTGTTCGTATAAGTCCTAGTCCCACATCTAAGGTCCTAATTTAATCTAGACTGTTAGTCTTGTCCCAACGTCCCAATTCATTAAAAGAGTTGTCCCATTATGCACTAATCCAGTTTGGCTGTTCAAGGTTTAATAAGCTGAAAGAATAACTACTACTGCTTAAATTAAGGCACATGACACATAATGAGAAGAGAGCAGCATACCAAAAACCAAGTATAAATTATGTAACTTGTCAATTGAGGGTTCAAATCAGTGAATCACACCAAAACGAGCATGATCATCAATGGAAGGCAGCTTTTCAGAATTTGGGAGAAAAGGAATAGAATGAGAAGACAATGCTTACCTATCAGCTTTATCAAACCCAAACCTAGACCCAAAGTAGAAGGCTACAGAAAGTAGCCAAGCATCGCTGTGGACAGCAACCAAAGACAGCCAGTCCTTTTCTTGCATCCCATCTCTGGCAAAGTTGATACCCAGTGCAGGCTCTGGAAGTTCTGGAGGCACCTCTTCAGCAGGTAAATTAACCTCCCACTGCTCACTGGGAAATCCATAGAGACAAAGATTTTCCTTCTCTGTGATAAAAAAAGTATTAATTTATGACAAAACTAGACTTGAGGGTAAATAGAAACTAGAGAAGTAGTCAAAGATATTATATGGATACCATACAGAAAATGTTACTAAAAATTTTACAGTAACTTATCTTTTTTTTTTTTTTTCTCCCAAAAGACATATTAAATAGGAAAAGACCTTAAAGGACAAGTAAAATAGGCCAGCAGTTAGAAGGCAACAAAATTTCACATTATTAAAAGTATCAAATTAAAAAGATTTCACACGAGATGTAACAAGTTGTCCTCTGAAATGTTATACTCTCCAAGACAGCTCAAAGGAATGAAACTATCAAAAACTCAAAAAACAAACTATGTATTTCAAAAGAACCAAGAAAACTATTTATCTTTGTTGCACCATAGATCTAAGCCAGAACTGGGAATAGTAAAAACAAGCTATCCTAGACCAAATTTTAATTATGTTACCAATTCTTAGATAAAACCGACTAATTTCTCATAACTTCTTCACTTCTAGTCACCCAAAAGTACAAGACTTCTGGCTAAATGCATATCCATCAGAATAGTTAGGACAAAGGTTTACTGCTATAAGCCTAAAAAATGTGCATCAGAAAGAACAGACTTCAATCTTTCAAAGACATCTATCAAAGGGTGCATATTCTTCAATGTATTTAAGAACATACTTCAATCTTAAAGGGATCTTCTAATGTATTTAAAGTAGCCATGTCAAAGAAAATCTTTTGCGTATTCCCAACCAGAAAAGGAAAGAAACAGATTTTCCTTAAAAAACCAAAAATATAAAAGTCATATGCTGACTGTCGTTTTTCAGAGTAATGCTTACAAACAATAAATCATAATATTAGTAACAAGGCATCCTACATGGCAAGATAAGTTAGTACTTTTAACGATACTTCAGAGAGAACTATAAAAGGTTTTTGAATCCTCCAGCAAAGCATCCACTCAGCACCCCAAATTAAAAAGTTGGATGTGATATGAGTAGCATAATGACATAGCATATGTGATATTCTTTCGCGTCTTGCCACCTCAATTCCCATAAATTTTCCAATTAAAAATTAAAAGTTGTATTTATCACATTTCTCCACTTTTTGTAACCAAAAGACAGCTTTAATCTAGGTACTATAGCACTTGCCAAAATGTTTTAATTCATCTCGGCAACCTTTTAATAACAAATCTAACTGTAACCCATCTCACAAGAAATCCAAATGCGTTGACTGATCTGGATCCCACAAATATAAAAACCTTGTTATGCAAGGAAACCAAAAATATATCGAAATTTATCCACTCTACTTAATGTTAAAGAATCAAAAACTTAAAGGATCATTTGATGATACTTAAACGCCTGCATAAGCATTTCAAAATCCAAGTGAAGAATAACGATCAAAATCGCATCCAGAATAAAAGTTTAAATGTAAACAAAGAATAGTAGCCAAAACTTTAGAGCCATAAATCCAAATGACATCCATGCATTACATAATTTCTCACACACAATATATATATATATATATATTTGGTTGCTGAGAAAACAGCAAACAGAACAAAATTTTGAATTAACTCCACCTAACCGAAAAACTCAAAGAAATTTCAATATTTATCGCAGATACGAATAACCCAAAAGAAAATAAAAAAATAAAAAATAAAAATCAGCATACAAAATTAAAAAGAAAATAAAAACGTTTACCTGGGTCACACTGCTGGAAAAAATCTTCAACATCTGCAAGACCACCAAAAACGAAAATCTCCCGTTTAAAAAAAAAAAAAAAAACCACGTAGAATAAAAGCAGGGAAAATTTGAAATAAAAAAAATGAAAAGAATACCAGTAGTAAGGGCTTTAATCATGCCAGCTCTTCGACCCTTGAAATCCCTGAACACCTCCTCCACCGTACGCGGGTTGTAGCCAGCGGCTCCGTCCATAGCAGTATAGCACAATCAATTTCGAGTTTTCTCTTGTTTTCCTCTTTACAGAGTGAAGAAGGGACAGAGAAGGAGAGAGAGTAAAGGAGGGAAAGATGTGAAAATATTTTTGACCTCCCTTGAGTGAGTGAGAGTTTTCGTGGGATTTGAAACGGAATGAAATTGGATTTATTAACCGGATTTTATAAAACAACCACGAATCCGTAACCGGATTTGGTTTCGGCCCATCTCATACATCACTTTTAAATTAAATTAACTATTTTTATAAAATAATTATTGTTTTATTATTGAGAAAATATTTTTCTTTTTCTCTCGAATTAAAGACAGGCAGATGATTTTTTTATAATTTTATGAATTTATAAGTTATTGAAAATTTTTGAAATAGAAAAAAAATAAAAAGAAAAGGGAAACCTAAAAAGGCTGGAGGTCTAAAATCTTAACCCTAGCTGGCCCACTAGGATGTTGAGGCGTCATCAGTCACCCACTGAGCCCACAAGTGGAGGGTTGTGGTTGCATAGCATGTTTGATGCGACCTGTGGGACTCTGCCATCCAGATCTTGGCACGTCATATTCATGTAGGGCTCACTCAATTCTGTGTTTGTCTGAGGTGGCAATCGCATTCCAGGGTGGATATTCAGCATAGCTGGACTAATAACTACTATCTCTAAATATATCAATGTGGATTCTGGACGAGAGAGCTTGCAAAGTGATAGCCAAATGGACCCAGGAGACCTTTTATCAGTTTATGCATAATTTCACAACTATAAACTAGCTAGAATATCTATTTTTATACAACTCTATTAAAATTAAAAATGTTTTAAGAATAAATAAAAATTTAAAAGTTCAAGAAAATTCTATTCACATCTTTCAACTCTTGAGGATCGAAATTTAATCAACACTAAAAATAAAAAAAGGTTTACCAGCTTATTCTCTCATTTGATAACATTATAGCACCCAGCCACCCACATGATGACATGACATGAAGATCGGCACTTTGAAATCTATTTGTCATGAAATGTCTTGACAAAGGAGATGCTTGTGATGTCAGAGCCAACGTGGTCAAAGCTTTGGCCATTGGCCATCAAAGACGAGCTTCTGGCATGGAAATGCTCAAGTTTATTAGCAGGATAAAAATTTACACTCGCAACATTACAAGTATTGCCTCCTTCACTGCATAAATTCGAGCTAAGCATATTAAAATCAGGCCATATTCCAACTCCCTGGTGATTGGACAGAAAATAAGCACAGATTCCGCCTCTTCTATCTTTTTCCATCGTCAAGAACTCTCTCCATAATCAGTAAAATTCCTAACAATGACTGATACATCCATGCTCATCTAAGATCCTTCTGTAATCATTTATATGAACTATGGGTCCTCTATGACACATTTCAAGAAGTTTTTCTGCCTCAGTGACCTTTCCCTTTGCACACAACACCTTGACAAGAACTGAAAAGCTCTCCGGATCAATGACATATTTCTTAGTGACCATTGCATACGCCTTTTGCAATGCCATTTTCTCGTTACCATCCTCACAGTATCCTTTAAGCAAGCAATTATACAGAGTGGCATCAGGGTTGTGACCACTTCTCGTCATGTCATCAATAAGCTCTTCCACCTCTTGCATCCTTCCCTTAGCCATACAAAGGCTACATATAATTGTTATATATGACATGTCGTTAGGCGAGCAACCCATTTGTGGCATTTGCTTTAATAGTAAAATAGCCCTATTAAGCTCCCCATGTTCCACAAGAGTCCTAAACACAGTATTAAAACTTGAAATATTCGGCTTAATGCCCCTTCCTTGCATTTCATTCAAAAGCGATATAGCTTCATCTGATTTCCCCATTTTGCAATACGCATTAATAACTACAATATATGCTTTCACATCTGGTTTCAGGTTAGACTTGATCATATTCCTGAGATATGTAGCAGCGTCCTCAGGCTTCCCCACAATGCAAAGCCCCTTTAATATACTTGTGTGAGTGGCCACATTATCCTTCAGTCCAGCTAATCGCATCTCTGTAATCATCATCTTTGCCTTGTTAACATAACCCCTCAAACTCAAGCCATTAATCATTGCATTGTATGTCAACACATTTGGCTTGCAACCGCTTTTCACCATCTCTTTCATGCAGCTCATTGCCTGTTCTAGTTCACCAATCTTACAATACCCATCAATCAGGGTAGAGTAAGTTACCGTATCAGGCAAGCAAACTCCACTACTCATCATCCGATTGAAAGTCAATCTTGCGCTTTCCAAATCACCTTTTTTACAAAACCCATCTATCACAGTATTATAAGTAACTGAATTAGGCTCAACAACCATTTCATCGAACACCTTTCGGGCATTTTCAATCATACCCATTTTGCAAAAACCTCTAATCATCGTTGTATAAGTTGAAACGTCAGGTCGCACCACATTATCCTTCAAAATCTGATCAAAAAAGGCCTCAGCTAATTTTATCCGATTTGATTTAACCAACACACCCAATATCGAATTATAGGAAAACAAACACTTCCCATTTTCAACTATTTTTGCTTGGTTAAACCAAAAGATTGCAGCTTTAACATTTCCGCGATCACCATGAGCTTTGATAAGTTTAGCAATGAATAAATCAGAAAGCTTGTTGGAATTTGTGAGGAGTGAAGTGGCTGTGGATAGGAGCGAGTGAGAAAGCAAAAAGTCTGTAATGGCTACATAGCATGAGTGAGAATGGGTATAGTTGTTAGGGTTAGGGTTAGGATTTGAAGCCCAGTTGAAGAAGAAAAGAGCCTGATATGGGTTGGTTTGTTGTTGAATGACTTCGATGACTAACTCAGAGTTTAGGTGCTGAGTGAATCGGTTAAGAGAATTAGAAGAAGTGATGTTTGTGGGGTTAGGGTTTTGTGGGCTTAGGCGCTGGAGAAGGGAAGTTATGGATCTGACAAGATGGGTTTGACCTGGGTTTTGAACTGTGTTGTTTAGAGACCTAATTGGCGTAGCCATCGAAACGGTTTCAGCTGAGACTTCACGTCATATTGATCATTTATAAGCTTGGTACTTGAGCTCTAATATAAGATTGAATTAGTCAGTTCACGGTCAAGTCAATGGATGATGAGAAGGTTAATATACGTAGAATCCTTGCCCATACAATTACAATAGTTGAATCAACAGTTTAAATTTCTAAATTTTCAACTGTTCGGTTGAGCTACTATTTTCTTAGTTAAGCTGTAGCCTATTACTGGGAGGATAATTAATGTGTTCAATTTTATTAAAAAGCTGAAGTTTATGGTATTAGATCGACTAGCCATTGAATAGCTTTAAAAACTTATTTACAAGTATAAATTGCCTATGGAAACAAAATGTAGGATCGCTAAAGGATGTTTTACATTACTTCTAGCAAACAAACAAGAAGATTGGAATAAAAAAAAGCTAATTTCTGTTACAACAGGGGCAAGAAAACTAGTGCATGGTTGTTTGACAAATAACTGGACAAACGTAGAGAAGTGAGTGCTATGCTAGTATGCATAGACACATCTACCATCTATATTATCCATTAATCGGAAACAGGGTAAGGAAACAAGCTACAGGTCATCATTCCAAAGAAACCTAAGAACTCAACGAATTTTGTGATCTATTTCACACCAGGCCAGTCATCAGTACAACCCCGGAGGGGGTGGGGAGCTGTAGTGATAAATTGGATACTCTTGCTTTGCTGGTGGTGGAGGTGACTTGCAAGTCACATATGGGCATGGACTCCTTTTGTGCTTGTGGTTGTGGTACTTTGGCTTTGGAGGAGGTGGCGGCGATTTGTACTTGTACACATGATAAGGAGGTGGTGGTGGTGGTGATATATACTTGTAAAAGGGAGGTGATGGCAATGGCGGCGGTGGTGGTGGTGGTGGTGACTTGTACATGTATAAAGGAGGTGGAGGTGATTTATGATTGCATTTACGTTGTGGTGGAGGAGGAGGCGGCGGCGGCGATCTGTGTTTGTGGTGAAATGGAGGAGGGGACTTGTACGTGAGGTATAAGACAGAGGTAGAGGATGTTACGGTCACTAGGGAGGTTGATAAGAGGAATTCTAGAGCTAGGCAAATGTGAAGAAACAGAGAGCGAAAGAACTTCATGGTTAGCGTGTTGCTATGGCGTATAAATCAACACTTTATATAGGAAGTTTGGAAGGTTGGTGGTGACTGATAGTGTCAAATAAGACAAAAAGAGGTGTTAATTAATCCTGCAAAGATAGAAGCACGCACATTTCTTTTGCAGGATGTGTGCGCACATATAAAGTTTGGGAGACAGGATGAAGAAGAAGAAATGTTTTCATTCATGGTCCATGGTACCATAATTTTGACAGCACATACTGGTTCTTAGGCCATGCTAAAAGGTTGAACAACATTTTGGGGTGCAAATATCCACTAAAGTCACCATGGACATAATCATTTCTTGATAAACTAAAAAGTATGAACAAGAACTTTAAAATGCAGGTAATTTAGCTCTTAGAAAATTGCACATTGTTTTGTCACCTTGGTTACTGATGTGGTCATTTTAGCCTAAAATTAAGCAGTCATGGTGATAATTGGATTGCTCTTTTTCCTCCTTTCAATCTTCCTCTTTATAATCAAGTAATGGAATGATTGTATTGTGAGCAGAGGCAGAGCGCAGGCATAGCCACCAAAGGCATGGACGAGACTTAAACAAGACGAAACACCATTAGAAGTGAGTGATCAACTCTTACTGCGCATGGGTTCCTGTAGTTCTGAAAAGGAAACAAAAGCTGGAAAAAGGAAAATTATTCTTTCACGCTAGCTTTTTCAGATTCTCTGATAGTAGTGCCATGAAAAAATTAGGCATTGCCCTCCTTTTAAGGTCATATTAGAAATTTATTTTAGGGAAGAGAACCAGCGCATTGTAAGACAGTGTCCTTGCTTTGCTTGGACTTTTGCTGCTGAAGAATCAGCTCAGCTAGTTTAATCAACACCCTAAACTAGACCAGGGGCTATGAATTCAGAAAGGGAACTATTTTTAGTACAAAGGAATGTCATTGGATAAGAAAGACAATTATTCCCAATCAAGCCGCTGCAATTTCAGAATCTACCCGTCGAATGGCCTCTCTTCTTTCGGTCGGAGTAGGCGGATCCATTCCTCTCCTTAGAACCACACTTGAGAGTTCCCCCCTCATATGGCTCGGCAGTCAATTCTTTTGGTGTGCCAGTTTTCTTTAACCTACCCTATCGAATTTAACGAGATTTCTTATACATCTATCCTTTATCTTTTTATCTTGGGTTAACCAAAGTGAATTCCATGAACATGAATTTCAAACTCAACTTTTGATTAACTTAATAATTAGTTTTCTTCTTTTCTCTCACTGTCAGAAGAATAACATATAAACATTTTCGTTCTCGATAGAAATTTTTTGAAAGATACCTATCTCAATTTCATATAAAAATTTATATAGAATCTTGGAAAAAGATCTTTCTCCTAATAAAGAAAAAACTGAATGTCTTTAGGATATGATGATACACAGTTACTCGTTGCTTTAGGAAATTGACTTTATTACATAAGCTGATTCCATTCCTAACTTTTATCTCGTATCATGACATAAATAAATAGTACTTAAAATCAATGAATATCAATGTCTTTAGAATTAAAGAATTTCCTAGGTCATGTATAGGTTAGACATCGTATTTAACAAAATATTTTGAGACATTTATTCCTTCCCCAGACATATATGGCTACTTCTCTTGGGTCCAAAAGTTGTACTTCTTTATTACATTCTCCAAGTTCAATTTGTTCCCCTATTTGATGGTAGACATATTAGTTAGCGGGGTAGAGGGTTGCAGCATCAATTGCCCGGGTAGGGGCTGGACGAGTTCGGTTAGGCCAGATCATGATGTGGACTTGAATTCCATCCATCCGATATATAGCAGTTGAAAGGGTATCTCTGATTTCATTATGATCACAACAGTGCAACAGACCATCACAGCTCGTACTTGAAGGCATTATGGTCTTGCCTTCTAATCGAGAGATGACAAGTAGATGCCCAGTTGCATTTGCTTCTTCATATAGGTGCCCCAGACCAGCACGGTCTGCTGCTGATCCTTCTGTCACTGAGTAGACACAGATGAAGCCCTGAACATGTTTTTGGAAAGATAAGATAAGAGATTAGTTACTGATACTTCATAGCTGTTTAATATAAATCTTAACTTATTTATTTATTCTCCTAACAGGAATTCTTTCATTGATATTGAGCACTCAAAATATATACATTTCACCTATATGTAGAAAATGAAAACCGAAGTCGGGTAAGGAGTTCTCTGTTGCAACAATTTTACCTCCTCGGTCCTTTTAATGTCCATACCAAATCGAGGTTCTCCTAGTTCTGGAACCAGTTCAATTGAAAGTTCAGAAACTCCTGGTAGAAACCATAGTCTTATTCCCCGCACTACTTGCATTGTGGTAGTCTGGTTTTGCTGCTTCCCCCAGCTTATCTCTTTTCCCGTGGAATTGTTTCTCTCCTTCGAGGAAGAGTTCTAGGGAACAAGTTCAGAAGTAATTGGTTACTATGGTTACAAGGTGCAAACAAATTAAGCTTAAACGAAAATCAACTCATAACAAGACCTTTCCAGTGAGATAGGTGTGTGAGAAAATCACAAGCAACAAATATCAAATTCTGTTACAGTGGCATCAAAATGGAGGTCAATGCTGTTAAAGTTTATTGTTACATATAATTCTTACTATGTGCTTAATAGAAATATACTCCGGAATGAAATAGTGTCACTGTTTGCAGTAGAATTGATGAAGTGGTTGTGTTTCCGAGGGATTTCTGAAGCCTCTGTGCTTACCTTCCAGTTATGAATATTTTCTAATTTCAAATTTACCCAAGAAAAGGTCAGAGATAATTGTACCGAGGTCAGAATCTGTTCTGTTTGGATATTGACAAAGACAAGAGGGACCCCTGAAGAAACTGCGGCAGAAAACCAGGCCATACACCTGGCTGTAGTGGCATCAATGCTGTGTTCATCCTGTAAAGGTGGGAACAAAATTGAGCTGACAACTGTGCATCGTGGGTCTGGCAGGTAGGTAGCCATTTTCAACCTCCAATCGTATTTGACACCCTTTTTGCTGAATCCCCTGTAATCCACATTCACCACCCTCCTGCTCATTTCTGCAAGGTCAGATAGAATTCACCATCTTACTACGAGCATAATTTCTTATGGAGATCAACAAACACTGATTGTATGTAGTATGTAGATGTAAAATCTGCATCATATTTAGTAGCTACAAGAACCTCAATAAATAACTAACATATAAAATATCAAAATTAAGATCTCATATTGAAGCAACTCTCGCCCTATTTTGTATCATTTGTGAATTATTTTAGTCTATGAAGAGGAGAGAAACCTACCTTGCAGCTCAGTACATTGTTCTAAGGTCAAGTCCCCTATAATTGCGACATGCCTGTCATCTCTAGCTGCTTTAATGGTATACTTTCTTTGTAGCTTTGAATTCCTCTCTTGCACAATCCGAACACGTAGCTTAAGTATATTATCGCCCCTTCTAACCTTAACCCACAAGGCCTCCACTTGCTGGCAAATCTTGCCAAGCTGTGTACTAAGTTCTGACTTGGCTTTGGCCGGCACAAATAAGTCATCAACATCATTCTCAGCAACACCTTCAATGATATCTCCAGGCAAAGGCATGCTCTCATCCCACTCTTCTGATTCCTTTTGCTTCACTTGCTTCACACAAACCAGAGTTGGGACACTACTGCTCATGTCTTTCTTCTTGAAAATGAAATAGTATTTTCCCATGGATTCTAATGAGCTTATATGGAAGAAAGAAAAATTTCATGGACGTCCTAGAACCGCACAATGCTTTACGAACACTTCTAGGATGCAATTTTTAGGACTTTATGTTGAGATAATAGTGAGGGGGATTTTCCCATGACATTTGTGTGTAATTATTTGTTTCAACTTTTTTTCTATTATGAATAGGACAGGATTAGCCGGCATCTAGTTCTTGTTAATGACTACCAGGTCTAAATATTTCCATCCCCTCATACAAAGCAAATAAAGAAGGAAACTGTAGCCCTTTTCGGCTCAATCTGTTCACACCTGTCTCATTCACATTGTAGGTTGGCAAGGTAACATAGGATAGCATCATTGTAAATAAAATTACAGATAATGACAAGAGGCAACAATAGGCTGCTGCTGCTTCTTACCAGAGCAGAATCTCTCTAATACGAAAATCTTCTTAAAATACTATCCACTTTTTCCGCCAAAACAAAATACTTCCTCAGTATTACAAATTTTGCAGGAAAAATACAAGGAAGGAAGCAGAAAGGCTGATTTAATAGGCAAGTCCTCTTATTTAAATGAACAATATATTCTTAATAATATCATTTAGAGACTCCAGCACATGCTAAGGCCATTTCTTGGCGAAGCCTTTGGATTTCTGCTTGAGCGTTTGCCCTCTCTTCTGCGTCATTCGAACTCAAGCTTGCTGTCTTGCTTGATATCTGTCTCTCTAGGCTTTTTATCTGCTTATGCCAAAGAAAACAAAATGTAAGATAAAATACTTCGCAATTTGTAAGGAAGAATCTGGGAAGAAAATGAGGAAACCAAACCTTTCTATGAGGCCATCTATGTAAACCATATCTCCGGCATATCTTCTTCACTACGGTGGGACATAGTTTCAACTTCTTGGCTGCCTCCTCAATGGGGAGATGGAAATAATTACTTAAGTCAGTCAACGTCAACTTCCCTGTTCTCTCCCTCTGCATCACTCCCCAATCCCCATCAAAACGAGAAATTTCCAGAGTTAGAGATCAAAAGACAAATTTTGGTTGAGAATTCTAATTGACAGTTTTTTTTTCTTTAATAGGACACTGAAGAGAATAGCACTGAAGAGAATAGCTACAACCTGTACCGCAAGAGAAGTCTTTGAAATCCTCTCCGAGTAATTCTCCACCTCTGGCTGATCCATTTCATTCGCTCCTACAGAAAATTGAACATTGATTCTAAGCTTCTAGTGTGGCCATATGCACAATACGAAACTTCATTATAGTTTTTCTAAAAACAAATTAGGAAAGATTGATTGATAAAACACAAAAATCTGTAACATGAACTCCAGATTAAAAAATCCCTAGGCATGGAAATAAAACTTACCTGAATTGTTGGGTGGTGGTTGAAAGAATTCATCTGTAGTTGGATTTTCATCCACGTCCAGCCCAACAGACAAGGCTTCATAAAAGATAGAGAGGGGATCAGGCAGAATGACAAATCCTGCTTGTTTCCGCTCGTCGCAATATTGAACCAGAAAATTCTTTACGTCCTCTATGCTTTTCTTGCAAAAACTGATAACAGAAAAGAATAATAAGTTAAGAAAACTCGATGCTTAAATTCAAAAAGGGAAACACTAATGAATTGTACCGAGCAGTTCGAACTTTAACAAATCAAAATTGAAACCCTTTTAGACAAAAACAAAGTTAGAAATACATTAAAACTTACTCGACCATTTGATACTGGCTAGCAATAGTCATACTTTGCCGAATCTCAAGAATAGCATGGCAGATCATGCCAAGTCTTCCATGAATCTCAAGTTTTGTAGTATCATGGCCTACACCACCAACATCAAATAATAAGACAATTGAATGCTTACTATCCCTCTCAAACTTACTATAAAACCGAACAACTTTTATTAAACGAAAACGTCCTCAACAAACTCACGAAGTAACATCAACATATACCATTCGTATGAATTATTTCTCTAAGCACCAGGCAACAACTACACAGATACGGCACAGGCGGCGCTGGCCAAAATGATAGATTCTTCACATTTCCAACATTCTCGTTCTCCAGGCCTTCACGATTACTCGTTTCTGGGCGATACTCAGACGGACCCGCCTCAGAACTTCCTCCATTGAAACTATTACCAATATCCCACAAAACTGGATCATCATATGGATCATTAGTGTCTGGAACATAACCACCAGATCGATGATTACTTGTAGATGGATGCAAAGAGGAATCCTCAAACAATGATATATCTGAAAAGGTAGGATTTGAGTTGTCGATGAAATTGAAAATTTCATCTGTATAAGAGGTATCATACGGGTCATGGTAGGGGACAACGGCCCCGGGTTCTGCCATACATAAGATATTTATATAATAAAAAATAGGAAGATCTCTCAGGGTTGCTGTCGATGATTTTTGGTATGGGTGGCGGCGCGCTAGTTGAAGCGCCGCCACTAGTAATCAATGAAGTAATTGGTTCGATGGAATCAGTAAATTGAGAGAGTTTAAAAGGCGCGAGAGACAGTTAAATGACCGTTGTGAAATAGTCGGTTAAGTTTTTGAAAATTTTTTGTGGGTTGTTATATGGTGGTATAAATTTCATGGCAAATTGCCTACATCGCACAAATCACCAATCATTTTTGGATAATCTCCCAAATCAGATGGAACGTAATACTTGATTGCACGACGCTCTACTAAAGATCAAACCAGTGAATTAGCAGCCGAAGAAACACAAAATAAATCTTAATAATATGATTATGATTATGATTTGATTATTACTGACAATAACAAAGGATAATTATGGTCCTTTGGAAAATCCTTATATTCATAAAAATCACTTTAATTTTGTTTTAAATAAAAATTATAAATTTATTGATTATTTTGTATTAAATTAATTATTTTATAATAGAAATATATAAATTCTTAGGTTATAATATGTGTCCTTAAAAAACACATTAAATAAATCCTTACGCTAAATATAAAATCACATTGAAGTCTCCTTTTAATAAAATAAATAGATTTTGTAGTTATTAAACCAAAATATAAGAAAATTTAAATATAAATTTTTGCAACCTAAAAAATATAATATAAATTTGTTAATAAGTTAATTTAATTAAGTATTTTTTTAGTTTTATCTTAATATTATGCGGAAGATAAATTAAAATTTTCAAGAATCATAAAGAAAAATGTTTCTGTTAGCTCCGGCAATTGTTTTCATTATTATTATTATTATGTATTTAGTAACGGGCAAGATCCGAAACCGCTACGGGCTCAAACAGTTTTGTTTGAAAAGCGGATGATAATATCCTGAAAGAAATGTGAAGATGGACCGAGACCCGGTTTGAGTGAAATGAAGTCAGCTGTTTCGTCACTTCTCAGCTCCAACACCAAGTTTCTTCTCCATCACTCCCCCCTCTCTCGCTCCATTCTCCGCCTCAAACCCATTTCTAACCCTCACCCTCCTTCTCTCCTCCGCACTTATTCAGCACGCAACAACTCCTCCTTTGCTCCAATCATGGCTGCCTCTTTCAAGCCTGAACAAGCCAGGAACCCTCCTGCTCTTCCCTTGCCTACTCCTCCTGTCAGCAAGGTTACCTCCCTTTTTTTCTTTCTGTTTATCTATTTATTTGACCAATGATTTTGTTGTTTTATTGATCTTTTGGGTTTTTTAATCTGTAGTTTAAGATCGGGTTATGTCAATTATCGGTTACGCCCGATAAGGAGAGGAACATTGCCCATGCTCGCACTGCCATTCAGGAGGCTGCAGAGAAGGGCGCCAAGCTTGTTGTCTTGCCTGTCAGTTTTCCATTAGATTATAAGTTCGCTTTCATTGTTGATTTATTGAGTTTTTGGCTTTACAAGAAAAATTTCTCGTTGATGTTACTTCTTTGATTTATGTTTTTTTTGTTATAAATAAAAAGCATCACATAATTCCTCTTGGTCAAACAAGTTCTTAAAGCTGTAATGTATTGGAAGTGGTCTACATACAGAAGTTTTTATCTAGAGGTTCACTTGCCCTGTGTTTATTCGCCAGGATCTTGTGCGAAAGATGATAGGATTTCAACTCTAAGTCTTATGTTGAATGTAGGGACTAGTAGTTCTTTGCTTAATCGAAAATATGAACATTTTGGCTTCAATTTATGTATTCAGGAAATTTGGAATAGTCCATATTCCAACGATAGCTTCCCAGTATATGCTGAGGACATTGATACAGGCGGCGATGCATCTCCTTCAATAGCCATGCTTTCTGAAGTTTCTCGTCTTCTGAAGATCACAATTGTTGGTGGCTCTATACCAGAACGTTCTGGTGATCGGTTGTATAACACTTGTTGCATCTTTGGGTCTGATGGAAAACTCAAAGCTAAGCATCGGAAGGTAGTGTTTGAGGCTCACCTTGCATGCCATTTGTTATTTTGGAGATATGATTGTGTTTATCTTATTATCAAGAGTATTAATAGGTATATGTTTAGTGTTTACACACTTTGTCACTTCAAAGATAGTAATGATAACTACATGGCTGAATTTACAAATTAAAATGTCCTGCAGAAGACAGATCTAAGAAACCTGATGACATTAGTATCCCATGTTGACACTCGAGAGACAATAATAATCCATCAATTATTCCTTGATTTTCTTATTTTTTGATCAGAAATTAGTAAGTGGTTGTTCAAATCAGATTTTGAATATTATTGGATAATAATCAATAGTATGCACTCTACTCTGATCACATGCCCGGTTGTAGTTTCTAGTTACCATAGCTCCTGGTTAGATGCATTTAATGTCTTGAATGCCAGACGCTAAGGAAAGAATTGTTGGAAATTATGCGGAAATATATTCAACATCAAGATTGCTAACAAGTGAAAAATAAATCACATCACACAAAGAGAC
>JANLJB010029965.1:2226-19010 GCA_026212285.1 Bursera cuneata
ATTTGTGACTCTACTCTAGCTAGAAGCTTCGTGTTTAATTATCACAAAGAAAATTGTAGTTGAATATTAGACCCATTATTGGAGTTGTTTATATATTTCTTTTTATATATATAATTTGAAAATTCTTTATCTTTTATTTATTTATTAGATTTTTAAACTAAGAATCCGTCAACACGCAACAAATTTGGTATCCAAAAATCATATGAAACATAAAACTCTTATCATTATAATAATTCATTGTTAAAGCCTACTAGTTGGCAAAGAGCTCAATGTGTTTACTCTATTGGAAAATATCATAAGACATCATAATTGTATCGAAGAAAGTATTTTTATTTTAATGAAACAATCATAATTTATGACTTATACACCATCTTTACGGTACCAATAATGTTAATTAAACTTTTTAAATATAATACTATATCTTAATAATTTAATTCTGAATAAATGTTATCAACTCACATTCTCTTTAGTAAATTTATCAAGATATAAAAAGCTATACGATTATTAGATATGATCATTAATATCTCTTTTATATCTTTATGCTTCCTAAAAGATTAAAAAATAAAAATTTATTTAAAATAATATTATATAAATTATTTTAAATTTTATATATTTATCTTATTATTTATATGATATTATATTATTTTATATATAATATTTGTTTATATATAGTATTAAGTTAAAAGAGTAAAAAATTGATTAGAAAAGGACCAACGTTATCATCATGTACCAACAAACAGCTGGCGCAACTAGTATAGTGAAGAAAATTTGGTGAGATTTTCCTGGATTACAATTTATAATTACAGCAATGAATAATTATTTTTTTAACTTTTAAGTTACTAGTTGACATTGTACAAATTGGGAATGACGAAAGCAAATCCTTTCCCTTACTGTTGGCTACATAAAATCAAGCGGCTCTGGCAGCCTATATTTACACATGCCGTTGGCCGCGTATGCCAGTAAGGAATACTTTGTGGCTCATTTCGTCATTCGTAGCGTCACCTTTCGTGGCCGACTACCCACCTATGCTTACATCATTTTACTAAATTGTCCAAAGCCATTGTCACTAGTTTAGAATAAATAGAATTTTAACATAACCTTTTTTATACCTCGGTAACCGACTCAGCTTTTGTGGATCTGAATTAATTTTACAAAATCTGTATTTTATATTTTATAAATTTTTTAACACAGTAGATTAATTATTAAAAATTCGACATCAACAGATGTAGCCAAAAGACAAAAATTTAACATAATATTAATATTAAATATATAATTTTTATATACAAATTAATGTATTATAAAATAAGATGAGTAAAATAAAAAAAATTAATTTAATAAATAAATAGACGAATGATATCTCCGTTCAAAAGTTTATATGTAAATTACAACTAATAAATTATTTTATTGAAAATTAATTTTTAAAAGGATATTGCAACAAACAATTTTTTTTTTTTTAAACTAAAATCAAGTTTCAGTTAGAGCAACAACAACTTTGTTGACAAAACATAATTTACGGTAGAACTTTTCCACAAAAGATAAGATAGATATGACTCTAAATTTATTAAATAAAACAAGGGAAGATAAAATAGTAATTTAAGAAAAGATAATGTCAAAAAAATATTTAAAAAATTTACAATCATTTACAATGCCCTTGACAGTTTTGTTAATAATCACAAAACCATCAATAGGTTTCATTAACCATCACAAAATCTTTTACTATATTATTTATCTATTAAAATATCAAATTTACCCCTATAATAAGTACACTTACCTCCACTAATTTTATTAATGAACCTATTAGCTCCCATAATTTATAAATATTGAGAGAAACATTTTCTACTATTAATGTAAAAATAATTTGATCGTTTAAAAATAATAGAACACAAAAAACATATACTTTATAGAGTAACTTTTTTAATAGATGAATAATTTATTTTAAAAAATTAATATTAAATGTAAAAAATTCAACTTTTAAAAAAATAATATTACATATTTATATAAGAAATATTAATTTTTTTATGTTTATATTAAATAATATATAACATTACAATATAAGAATATGTATTATAGTTTTATATTTTTTTAAACAATTTAAGAGTAAGAATTTATGTTAACAATTTAAAATATTGAACGAATATATTTTAATATTATATAATAAATCTTAAAAAATAAGTGACATTTTTTTTTATAACAAAACAAAAATCTTTTTGTGAAATTACTTCAAAAGATAGATTTGTTAATTTGAGAGAACTTGATAACTCATAATCTAGCTATTCTAATTAAATTTATTTCTTACTTTATTAGAAATATAACTTTTAAAAGCATTTCTTATAAAGACATGTGTTAATATTTTAAAAAATATGTTACTTGTTTTCTAAGATTTTATTATATAATATTAAAAAATATCTATAATATATCTATCCAATATTTTAAAATGTTATTATTTTTAAATTTCTTAAAAAATATAAAATTATAATATATATTTTATATTATTATAACATTATATAAAAGTTAAAAATATTATGTTCAAATATAATGTTAAATAAAAATATAAAAAAATTTAAATATATTATTAAAAATAATATTTATGAGAAAATAAGAAACAAATATAATTAAAATAAATAGTTCAAGGTTTCTCAAGTTCTCCCAAATTAATAATTTTATCTGTTGAAATGATTTTTACAAAATATTATTTTTTGTTCTAAAAACTTATGTCATTGTTGTTAGGATTTTATTATATAATATTAAAATATATAAAATATATTAATTTGATATTTTAAAACATTAAGGAAGGTTTTGATGTTTTATTATTTTTACTTTAATAAAAGGAGGGGTTTTTACAAATTATTAGAGATAATTGATTCTTTACTAAAATCTGGAAAGATGTTGTGCTTATTATAAGGATAAATATGATATTTTAATAAAAAATAATATATTAAGGTATTTTACGATGATTATCGAAATCTATTAACGATTTTATGCAGATTAATGAAACCGACTAAGAGGCGATAAATATGCCGAACAACAGGGGTCCCTAATTTTATCCCTTGTTATCTTTTACCGTCGAGGCCTGAGTGCGGAGGCTCGGAGCCGAACCTGAGCGAGATATCAGCAGCCAAGGTGCACCCCGGCCCCAGCATGTCTATCCTTTTTAAAAGGGACCCACCATGAGCGGCTGTCGCGTGCCGCATAGTTTCTTGTCCACGTGGCATTTTCTGAAATTCTGAGCTGTCAAGTAACGAGAGAGGGTGCGAACCAGTTGTGGTCCCCACACAACCCTCGCTCACTCTCTTTTATTTTCATTTTAATTTTGATTTTATTTTTCACATATTGTAATCTATCTATTTCTCCCTATAAATCCACGCTATCTCCTCGCTTAAAGAGGTACACAAAGAGCTGCCTCCTCCAGGTCAGGTTGCTACTCTGCCTAAATCTCTTCTACCCCTTTCATCGCTTCTTTCCCGGAGTATAGATGCCTGATATCTTCACTGTTCTCTTTTAAGCTTTCTCCGCGTCCTTCGAAGCTCAATCTCGAAGAATCCGCGCCTAGCCTCAGAAGGATGTTATTGTGATTCCACACTCGTTAAACCTGGGAATAACTGATAATATTTCCCTAGATCTGCTCAGGAGAGAGTTTGATTTCAAATTAATACAAATATCGACCGTCGGATCTGTAACAGAAAAAACTTATCTTCTTAAAGACTTCTTCTTCTGATTAAATTATTTGTTGTTTTTCTTAAAACAAAATAGTAGTCAATACCTGAAACTGAACGTATTGATTTGATTTACCTAACCGGTTGTTTAATAATGTCGGCGACATCGAGCTCTCTCGCTCAGCTCCGAGCGAACTCATGTGCGCTTCCGTCGCTGAACAAAACGACGGTCATTGCTCCTACACAATCAAAAGTTAGTTCTCTGTCTCGCGGCGGCAAAGGCGGGGCGACAAGATGCTCAGCTTCGAGAAAATCGGCTGTGGTGGAGAAGAGATTCTTCGAAAACCGGTTGCGCGCGTCCCGATCGGAACGGAGACATTTTTGGAAATCTGACGGGCCGGGGAAGTCACCGAAGCTTCGAGTTGTGGTCCGGTCTGCATTGTCCGGAGCGCCGGAGAAGCCACTCGGACTTTACGATCCGTCTTTTGATAAGGACTCGTGTGGGGTCGGGTTTGTCGCGGAATTGTCTGGCGAAAGCAGCCGTAAAACGGTGCGTATTATAGATACCAGATAAATCGAAGCAGAAACATTTTGTTTTGAGACGCGCATGCATTTGTTTCGTCGCGTAACCAATTTTCTGATTATTATATGTATAGATTTCGGATGCTTTGGAGATGTTGATACGTATGTCGCATAGAGGTGCTTGTGGATGTGAAGTCAATACTGGGGACGGAGCTGGAATTCTCGTTGCTCTTCCTCATGACTTCTATAAAGAGGTAAAATGTCATATTTAGTATTCATTTGGTAAATTTGAGATCAATAAATGAAAAAATTATACTATTTAATTATCTTCCTATTGAATTATATTGAATTGGCTTCTCTCAGGTTGCGAAGGATGTTGGGTTTGAGCTTCCGCCACCAGGTGAATATGCTGTTGGCATGTTCTTTTTGCCCCAATCTGAGAGCCGAAGGGAAGAAAGTAAAAATGTTTTTACTAAGGTAATTTTTGTGGAACTGTTTGATTTTTAGTTGTTAAAGATTTTCACAATTTTTACAAATATAGCACTTCCTTTTAACTTGTGCTTGGCAGCCAACTTCTGGAGCTTCATAGTGAGAAAATTTTCTAAAATCTTTAAAGCATTTATGTGTTCTCACTTCATTGGCCTTTTTTTTCCTTATGATTAATCCAGTTGATTTTTTTATTATCGCAGAAGGGCTTCTTAAACTATATTTACAGTTACTGATCTAACTAAGAAAAATGTTATTTGCCTACCTATGTAATTTTTTCTCTTATTGGGACTGGTTTAATAAGAGAGTTTGGTATCTTGTATGCAGGTTGCTGAGTCTCTTGGGCACACAGTTCTTGGCTGGCGGTCGGTACCAACTGATAATTCAGGATTGGGTAATGCTGCCTTGAAGACAGAACCTGTGGTGGAGCAAGTGTTCCTTACACCTACTTCTAGGTCGAAAGCTGATTTTGAGCAACAGGTAATTCTTTTTAAAAAATAAAAAGAAGTTTTTATGGATTTCATCTATGAATAATCCAACTCTATCTATTCAATTAAACTATGAGCGCAAGTGTTGAAATTGAATATGTTGTTAATACGAGGAGATGAGATGACTCTATTTATCAGCCAATCACAATATTTGAGTCTCAGACTGGGTATAACTGAAATGAGATTTGCATTAGTTGTGGGTAGTTAATTTCGTTTGATTATTGATCTTCTACTTAAGGTCTACTGCTTTGTAATGTTTTCCACAAGTGCATTTCATGCTAGACTTGGTAAATTTAAGCTGTTTTCGTTCAAATAATTGATGCTTATTTGTACTGCTTTACAGATGTATATACTAAGAAGGATTTCAATGGTTGCTATAAGAGCTGCTTTAAATCTCCAACACGGTGGTGTAAGGGACTTCTATATATGTTCTCTGTCCTCACGGTGTGTACTGCAAAAAAAGCTGTGTTTTTTGTTCGGGGCATAATGCATTTGGTTGATAGCTTCTCTGCAGCAAGATTGTTTATACCATCACTTGTTTATGCAGGACTGTTGTTTACAAAGGTCAATTAAAGCCTGTTCAGTTGAAGGATTACTATTATGCAGATCTTGGCAATGAAAGGTTTACGAGCTACATGGCCCTGGTAATTATATAATCCATTAACTTGTGTTCTTTGTCCACTAACTTCACACTTTAACAAACAGCATGGGACCATCAGTAACTGAAGAGATGCAAGGTTGAGGAATGACTTCTGAGGCATTGAAGTTTGAATGATCTCTTAAGTTCTTCCACTCCCTTGATTACTGTTTGAATTGGAATGCTGGATTGGATGCCTTGTGTGAGTTGGTAAGAAACCTCATTGCCAAGTGAATCATGTTTGCAGAAAGTTTCTGCAATGCTCTCTATGATCAGTTCTTTGAGGTTGAAACTACTGGTTTATTGGTGGGAAAGAAATTCTGTTTGGTCAATGTATAGCTTAGGTGTACATGATTTTTGCATTGGCACTGAAGTTAGAAGTCAGTGTTTTTTAGTGCCCCAAACACAATTTCATTGCTTCAATTTCGATCAGATTCTCATATGAGTGTAGTATAGATGAAATGGTAAATAATAATCTTGGTTCTTTTGATTGTTCATACAGATACACTCGCGCTTTTCTACAAATACGTTTCCTAGCTGGGATCGTGCTCAACCTATGCGTGTCTTAGGTCACAATGGGGAAATTAATACCCTACGAGGCAATGTGAACTGGTATTTTACTGAGAAACTAATGTATCGTTGTATTGATGTTTTAGCTAGTGTACGTTTACATAATGTAGTTCACATACATTGTTCAAGAGTAAAAATTGAATTATGTTGTTATACCTGAAGATATATTCTGCTATTTTTTTTTTCTTTCTTATTACTATTTTGGACTAATTAGTAAGATATTTGCAGGATGAAGGCACGTGAAGGTCTATTAAAGTGCAAGGAGCTTGGTCTCTCAAAGAATGAGATGAAGAAGCTTTTGCCAATTGTGGATGCTAGTTCCTCTGATTCAGGTGAATTTGAATTGACATTTTGTATATGTTCATTCTGCTACCAATACATACAAGTTTTAAAAAGCATGTATACTAAGTGCTTGCCCTTCATATTATTTCATGAGAAGTGATGTAGACATCAATAAACAAGAATTTAACATTATATGTGGTTGATATGGATGTATTAACGATAATCCTTTTAATCCTCTTTAGGAGCTTTTGATGGTGTCCTTGAACTTTTGGTTCGAGCGGGTAGAAATCTTCCTGAAGCTATTATGATGATGATTCCTGAAGCATGGCAAAATGATAAGAATATGGATCCTGAGCGGAAGGCATTATATGAGTACTTCTCAGCTCTTATGGAGCCATGGGATGGACCTGCTCTTATATCTTGTAATTCTTGTTTTCTTCCATATTATACTCTTTGGAATCTTTGGTTTGCATCTATTGGTTTGTGGTCTTTTACTCATGGATAAAGTCGTTTGCAGTTACTGATGGTCGTTATCTTGGAGCTACATTGGATCGCAATGGACTACGTCCAGGTCGGTTTTATGTCACACACAGTGGACGGGTTATCATGGCTAGTGAAGTTGGTGTTGTGGACATTCCTCCTGAAGATGTGCTCAGGAAAGGAAGACTTAACCCTGGAATGATGCTTCTGGTGGATTTTGAGAAGCATGTTGTTGTAGATGATGAAGCCTTGAAGCAGCAATATTCGCTGGCAAGGCCTTACGGGGAGTGGCTTAAACGGCAAAAGATTGAACTTAAGGATATAGTTGAATCTGTTCAAGAATCGGAAAGGATTGCTCCAAACATATCTGGAGTTGTGCCTGTAAGTCTTGTCTTACTTTGATTGATGTATTACTACTTCTTTCCCCTCCTGCTTGACAGATTCTTATTGTGTTTAAATCATATGTAATCTTAGGCATCCAATGATGATGATAACATGGAGAATATGGGCATTCATGGGTTATTGGCCCCATTGAAAGCTTTTGGGTATGTTAATTTCTGTCTGGCATGTGCTATAACTTTGCTTTAAATTACTACTTAATAAATACTTAAAACTCTGGTCACTCTGAGCAGTTACACAGTTGAAGCTTTGGAGATGTTATTGCTTCCCATGGCAAAAGGTGGCACAGAGGCTCTTGGTTCAATGGGCAATGATGCACCCTTGGCAGTTATGTCTAACAGGGAAAAACTCACTTTTGAGTACTTCAAGCAAATGTTTGCTCAAGTAACAAATCCTCCAATTGATCCTATTCGAGAAAAGATAGTCACATCTATGGAATGCATGATTGGTCCAGAAGGTGATCTGACAGAAACAACAGAAGATCAATGCCATCGTCTGTCTCTGAAAGGCTCTCTATTATCCATTGAAGAGATGGAAGCAATTAAAAAAATGAATTATAGAGGTTGGAGAAGTAAAGTTCTTGACATAACTTATCCAAAAAACCGAGGCAGGAAGGGATTGGAAGAGACCTTGGATAGGATTTCTGCTGAGGCACGGGATGCAATCAAGGAGGGTTACACATTATTGGTGCTTTCAGACAGAGGTATCACTTTTGCGTTAATAGTAGATTTGCATTATTCTTGAATTGCATTAATCTAAGAAATTTATTTTCATCATAAAGCTTTCTCATCAAATCGTGTTGCTGTGAGTTCCCTTCTGGCTGTTGGTGCTGTTCATCACCACCTTGTTAAAAAGCTTGAGCGGACACGGATAGGATTGATAGTTGAATCAGCTGAACCACGAGAAGTACACCATTTCTGTACACTGGTTGGATTTGGTGCTGATGCTATATGCCCATACTTGGCAGTAGAGGCTATTTGGAGATTGCAAGTTGATGGAAAGATTCCACCTAAAGCTAGTGGTGAGTTCCATTCAAAGGAGGAGCTTGTAAAGAAGTATTTCAAGGCAAGCAATTATGGAATGATGAAAGTTCTTGCTAAAATGGGGATATCAACGTTAGCCTCGTATAAGGGTGCTCAAATTTTTGAAGCTCTGGGCCTTTCATCAGAAGTGATTGAGAAGTGCTTTGCTGGAACTCCAAGCAGAGTAGAAGGAGCAACTTTTGAGATGCTTGCTAATGATTCACTTCACCTGCATGAGTTGGCATTTCCTACTCGGATTTTCCCTCCTGGAAGTGCAGAAGCTGTAGCACTTCCCAATCCTGGGGATTATCATTGGAGGAAAGGTGGTGAGATTCACTTGAATGATCCTCTTGCTATAGCAAAGCTGCAAGAAGCTGCCAGGAGTAACAGTGTGGCTGCCTATAAGGAATACTCCAAGCGCATTCAGGAATTGAACAAAAATTGCAATTTGCGTGGGCTGTTGAAATTTAAGGAATCAGAGGTGAAAGTTCCAGTGGAGGAAGTGGAACCAGCCAGTGAGATTGTGAAACGGTTCTGTACAGGGGCCATGAGTTATGGGTCGATATCATTGGAGGCGCACACAACACTGGCTATAGCAATGAATAAAATTGGTGGGAAATCAAACACAGGTATGTTTTTGATTTACCTTGTCATGGTTCTAATTTTAATTATAATGTGGCCATTTAATTATGGATGGTAAAGGTTTTGTTAAAACTTTCATTAAAGCATCTTTCTCACTTGCTGAAGCACTTTTTACAATATTAATGCTTTGAATTTTCCTTATGTCAACTTTAATTTTTTTATGAAATTTGTTTGAAAGTGGTGTCTTCTGAAGTCAAAGTTTCCATTTCTAGTGATAGATTGATTTGTAAGTTTTTTTTGAGTTTGTTGTCTGGTCTCCAGGCTTACTCTTCTCTTTCACTATGACTACTTTGTTTAAGAGCTAATCTTGATTATATTTTTTATTGTTATCTATTAACTTCTGCATCAGGAGAGGGAGGTGAGCAACCATCTCGTATGGAGCCTCTTCCTGACGGTTCGATGAATCCAAAAAGGAGCGCCATCAAGCAGGTTGCAAGTGGGAGATTTGGGGTGTCAAGTTACTATCTTACAAATGCTGATGAACTACAGATAAAAATGGCTCAGGTATATGATATGTTTTGATGCTCAAGAAAACATTAGGTTATATGTAGTTTTGCTTGTTGATGTCATCTATTACTCGTTCGCCCCCTGTATTCCTTTTGGAACAGAGGTTCCTCTTGTTTATGTTTTTATGTTCATGGCAGATGATGCTGTCTCTGCAAAAGCACCTAAGCACCTCTGGGTGCTTTTGCTTCTTTAATGATACCTACATTTGAATTTGGTGAGGTTATATATGAACTGAGCTCTTTTGTTCTCTGTGAAGTAATATTATTTTAACTATGCTCTGCTGTCTTGAACAGGGGGCCAAGCCTGGTGAAGGAGGTGAACTTCCTGGCCACAAGGTTATAGGAGACATTGCAGTTACCAGAAATTCTACTGCTGGAGTGGGACTTATCAGTCCCCCACCCCATCATGATATATATTCAATTGAAGACCTTGCTCAATTGATCCACGATCTTAAGGTACACGCATATGATGCTTCATGTACTTACTTCTTTGCAGTACATTGTTTTTTCTTGCTGTTGGGAAGCTGTTCAAGCATTCTCTCTTTGTTGTCTTGTTTATTAATTGCCTTGCTTATTATCTAATAGATCGTTTAAATACCAATACCAGCTGAGTTGTTCAGTCTACCTTATGCCTTTTTTTCCCAATTTCTTTTTCTTTTTCCTGTAGAATGCCAATCCAGGGGCTCGAATTAGTGTGAAGTTGGTCTCTGAAGCTGGTGTGGGAGTCATTGCGAGTGGTGTTGTCAAGGGGCATGCTGACCATGTATTGATCTCAGGTCATGATGGAGGTACTGGGGCTTCTCGATGGACTGGCATTAAAAATGCTGGTCTCCCGTGGGAACTTGGTTTGGCTGAAACCCACCAAACTCTGGTTGCTAATGATCTTCGTGGCCGCACGGTTCTTCAGACTGACGGTCAACTAAAAACTGGAAGAGATGTGGCCATTGCGGCACTTCTTGGTGCAGAAGAGTTTGGCTTCAGTACTGCACCCCTCATAACACTTGGCTGCATCATGATGCGAAAGTGCCACAAGAATACCTGTCCTGTTGGGATTGCTACACAAGATCCAGTTCTTCGAGAAAAGTTTGCTGGAGAACCCGAGCATGTTATTAATTTCTTTTTTATGCTGGCAGAGGAGGTGAGGGAGATTATGTCTCAGCTTGGTTTCCGAACGTTGAAGGAAATGGTTGGTCGATCAGATATGCTTGAAGTGGATAAGGAAGTTTCAAAGACCAATGAGAAGCTGGAGAATATTGATCTATCACTGTTACTCAGACCTGCTGCTGATATTCGGCCAGAAGCTGACCAGTACTGTGTCCAAAAACAGGATCATGGCTTGGACATGGCTTTGGATCAAAACCTCGTTGCTTTGTCCAAGGCTGCTTTAGAAAAAGGTCTACCTGTGTACATTGAAACACCAATCTGCAATGTGAACCGTGCTGTTGGAACAATGCTTAGCCATGAAGTGACGAAGCGTTACCAGTTGGCAGGGCTTCCTGCAGATACCATCCACATCAAACTAAATGGAAGTGCAGGGCAGAGCCTTGGAGCTTTCCTATGCCCTGGTATTTTGTTGGAGCTTGAAGGTGACAGCAATGACTATGTTGGTAAAGGATTGTCAGGTGGCAAGGTTGTAGTTTATCCTCCAAAGGGAAGTCGTTTTGATCCCAAAGAAAACATTGTTATTGGTAATGTGGCTCTTTATGGGGCCACCACTGGGGAGGCATATTTCAACGGCATGGCAGCAGAAAGATTCTGTGTCCGTAATTCAGGGGCAAGGGCTGTTGTAGAAGGTGTTGGTGATCATGGATGTGAATACATGACTGGTGGGACGGTGGTTGTGCTTGGAAAAACCGGTAGGAACTTTGCAGCTGGTATGAGTGGTGGTATTGCTTATGTTCTTGATGTGGATGGCAAATTCCAATCTAGATGCAATCCTGAATTGGTAGATCTTGATAAGGTTGAAGAAGAAGAGGATATCATGACACTGCGTATGATGATACAGCAACATCAGCGTTACACAAACAGCCAGCTGGCCAAAGAAGTACTTGCTGACTTTGAGAATCTTCTGCCTAAATTTGTTAAGGTCTTCCCTAGGGATTATAAACGCATTCTTGCAAACATGAAAGAAGAAGCTGCCTCAGAAGAGGCAATGGAGCTTGCTGCTAAAGATGCAGAGGAACAAGAGGAGGCAGAATTAAAGGAAAAAGATGCTTTTGAAGAGCTTAAGAAGTTGGCAGCTGCATCTTTGAGTGAAAATTCCAGTCAGGTAAATCTCAATCTTGAATCATTAGGTTTCATCTGAACCTGCCCACATTGCTTTACAGTTGAATGTAGGAATGTGGCCTCTGAATCATATTTCCCCTATTTGTTATCATGAAAAGATTATGATCATGCTCTGCTCTTCTCAAGCTTGATAGCAGAGAATATATCATTAAATTGCTTACTGGTGGCTAGAAACGTTTGTAGTAACGTGAATGTTGTAATTAACAGAAGTTAGAACAAGCTGAAGAAAACAAGAGGCCTAGTCGGGTTGCCGATGCTGTTAAACATCGAGGTTTTATTGCTTATGAGCGTGAGGGTGTCCAATACAGGGATCCTAATGTTCGGATGAATGATTGGAATGAGGTTATGGAGGAATCAAAACCTGGCCCACTGTTAAAGACCCAGTCAGCCCGTTGTATGGATTGTGGAACTCCTTTCTGCCACCAGGTATTGATTTAAATATTCGTAGTTCTCTAAATTTGAGCTTCCAACACAACTAAAGCTCTTCTAAAAAAATGCAGGAGAATTCTGGTTGTCCGCTCGGAAACAAAATACCAGAATTTAATGAGTTAGTGTACCAAAATAGGTGGCGTGAAGCACTAGATCGGCTCCTCGAGACAAATAACTTTCCAGAGTTCACTGGTCGAGTATGTCCTGCACCTTGTGAAGGTTCTTGTGTACTCGGCATTATTGAGAATCCGGTTTCTATAAAAAATATTGAATGCACTATCATAGACAAGGCCTTTGAGGAGGGATGGATGGTGCCAAGGCCTCCCCCAAGGAGAACTGGGTATGCCTTTCTATTTCTAATCACACATCAAAGATGATTTCTTTATAAAACCCTTGCCATTTGCAGTACCAATTTTCTTTGGTGAGGAAGTCAAGTGAATGGCCTTGTTTTTTTGATTACCCTGCTAAAACATGGTTATTTCTGGTGTTTTTTGGTCCAAGTTTGTGCATCTGTTGAGTGACTGCCCTTTACTGTTTTTTGTTCTTATAGGAAAAGAGTTGCTATTGTTGGAAGCGGACCATCTGGCTTGGCTGCTGCTGATCAGCTCAACAGAATGGGTCATTTGGTAACTGTCTATGAGCGTGCTGATCGAATTGGAGGTCTCATGATGTATGGAGTTCCCAACATGAAGACTGACAAGGTTGATATAGTGCAGCGGCGGGTTAACCTCATGGCTGAGGAAGGCATTAATTTTGTAGTCAATGCTAATGTTGGAGTTGATCCTTTGTACTCTCTTGATCGGCTTCGAGAAGAGAATGATGCCATTGTTTTGGCAGTAGGGGCCACAAAGCCTAGGTATGCCAATGGGAGCAGAAAGTCGTATAGTGTTTTTAATTTTTGTACTTGACAACACAATTAGTTTTTTACTGTATTTTTTGTAGCTGTAATATAAGAACATAACTAGTCAACCAATGGATCAGATAAATAAATATGCGAACATGTTTAGATCTAAATATCTTTATTTGATGCAGGGACCTTCCTGTACCGGGACGTGAATTTTCAGGTGTCCATTTTGCCATGGAGTTCCTTCATGCAAACACCAAAAGCTTACTTGACAGCAATCTTCAGGATGGTAACTACATATCTGCCAAGGGCAAGAAAGTAGTGGTTATTGGTGGAGGTGACACTGGCACGGACTGTATTGGGACATCTATGCGGCATGGTTGTAGTAGCATTGTAAATCTTGAGCTTCTACCTCAGCCACCAAAGACTAGGGCTCCTGACAACCCCTGGCCACAGGTATTGTTGTTTTCATGCAATCCTGTGTTGTAGCATAAACTTTTTGTCAGGATACACACCTCTTTAGGACACTCTAACTGTGGCATTGTACATCATTTCGTCAAATTGATTCGTTGAATTTTATTATTAGCATCCTTCAGGGAGTTATACCCCTTCACAGCCACTGCCTTTACTGTTCTTTTTTTTTTTTTTTTTGGGTGGGTGAATTTTTTCTAGTTCTCATATATAAAACTTGCATGGCAAATTTGTGATAAATTTTGATTAGGCTTATCAATTCAGTAGGCAGAATCATCATGTAATTTCTTATAATGCATCAACTTGGTTTAGATGTCTTGTGTTGTTTATTCTCCTCTCTTTTGGGTTTGCAGTGGCCTCGAGTATTCCGTGTAGATTATGGGCACCAAGAAGTTGCTGCCAAGTTTGGCAAAGACCCAAGATCTTATGAGGTATTGACTAAGCGGTTCTTGGGAGATGAAAACGGTGTCGTGAAAGGACTTGAGGTGGTACGTGTCCATTGGGAGAAGGATGCTAGTGGGAAGTTTCAGTTCAAGGAGGTCGAAGGATCTGAGGAAATAATTGAGGCTGACCTTGTACTACTAGCCATGGGATTCCTTGGTCCTGAGCCGGTCAGTATTCTGTGTTCCTTCTATTTATGATGCTTGGAGAAAAAGCATGAACTGTGTTGCTGATATTTCTTCTAACATTTCTAAGTCATACAAGGTTATTAAAGATAGTTTGCTCACTGGGTTTTATGTTGTTTGATTCTTTTTCCAGACTATGGCAGAGAAGTTGGGACTGGAGCGAGACAACCGATCAAACTTCAAGGCTGATTATGGTCGCTTTGCCACCAGTGTTGAAGGGGTTTTCGCAGCTGGGGATTGCCGGCGGGGCCAGTCCCTCGTAGTGTGGGCAATCTCAGAGGGCCGTCAAGCGGCTGCGCAGGTGGACAAATTCCTCATGAGAGAAGATGTTAATGGTGCCAGTGGTGACCAGGAAAATCTCAAAAAGCAGCAAGACTTTACTAAGAGGCAACAAGACAGCAACAAACACACAGTTATGACGTAGATGACCTTGATTCTTTTCTTGCTTATATAGAGTGCCCGAAGAGAGAGAACAGATACGCAGAAAACAAAAATTGGTTAAAACTGGTTCCGAATGGAATGCCGTGGATGAGAGCTCCGAGGGGCCGAAGCACTAAAATGTTTATAAAATGGGACAACTAGCGAGGCTGCAACGGGGTCAATTCCTGATTTATGGAGCCTGAGCCTGGGGGACTGGGAAAAGGTTGAGCAGAAAGTGCCTTCAGTGGGGCAGCGAGTTAGGGGTTTTTAGGCTTTTAGGATAGATGTTGTGGTGTTCTTTCTCTACATCATGTTTATAGTTTTTGTTGCAGCTTTGTTTTGGTGAGCAATTGTGATGGTTATTAAGGGACAATGTACAGTTTTCTTCCTTGATTATTTGTTGGAAATATATGGCACTATTTATGGGTATTTCTTTAACAACGAGATTTCAAGGTAGGTATTGCTGCTGCGAGTGTCATCTCCATTGTTCAGGCGTTAAGCTTAAAGTGGGAATGGTAAAATATCGTTCCCTTAAGAAACATAAATTTCATCTGAAAGGGGCCGTTATGTTACAGTCCCGGTTTTGAAACCATTTCCATAGGATTCGGAATCTTTTTGCGAAAAAAATCTTTTATTTTTCTGACTTATGGAATGGATCATTTGTTGGCTCTTTCAAGTGCAGCTCATAGAAAAATAAATTTGAAATAAGGGCAACTCATAAAAAAATAGATTCGAGATGGTAACAAAGGGTTGTTATTATATGGTTAAATTGTTATGTAATATTATTCTATTATTATATACCCAGTAGTAGTAGTTTTAATGACCATCAATGATGACTGCCGCGATAATTTAACTGTTTTACTTGAAAAAAATAAAGCTTAATGATAGTTAAGATCCGTTTGTTTTGACTTCTCCAATAGAATTTACGGGGTTAGATTTTATTGGAGTTGGAGCTTTTAAAAATAGAATTTTTATTTAAAAAAATTTGGTTGGATAAATATGAAGAGTATCTTTTATAATTAAATTATAAAAAAAAAAATTGTTATAAAGGATGAATAAGATAGAACTTTTAGAATTAGATAGAGATATTTTTAATACTTCAAAATTTCGAAAAAATTAAAAAAAAAAAAAAAAAAAAAACTTCTCTCAAAAACCTCAATTTTAAGCCTCTCTTAAAAGACATCAAACAACGTCTTTAATCTCTCATAAGCTTTTCTCAGATGGCAACTAATTCCTAGTTGGCAACCAAATGATACAAAAATGTTGTAAGAGCTTTTAACATTAAAAAAGCTCTTTCACAAACGCTCTTAATAATATTTGAATATTTGAATATTTGATCTTACTCGTAAATTGGAAGTAAATACCAGGAAAATAGAGATACAATAGAGATATTCTAGAATTTTTTATGAACTAGTGAACGTGTAAAATAATTCTCATAGAAATAAAAGAACATGATACAAGGAACAAAAGAGATCCTTTCATCCTTCCTTGCAAGTCCTTTACAAGTGAATTCCAAGAGTTACCAATAAACAACCTCTTATTTTCAGACCACAAGCTTTTATTGCACTGCACTTCCTCTCTAAAGCATAACACTCGTAATATCAAATGCAGCCACCCAACTGCAGAACAAACAATAACCACAAATCAGTACTGAAAAAAAGTTGGGGATCAACATGCCAAAGATTCAACTGCTCACTTCTTGTATAATTATTAGGCCCAGAATAAATTTCTAACCCAGGTAGGTGGTTCACCATCCCAACCAACAAGTTGTTTACTTTCACAAAAACTCAGTAAATATCAATGTGAAAAATCCTTCCAGCAGGTTTTCTTTTTCTGTCAAGGCATTTAGATCATCCTGTCGGATCTATAATTGCAACGATTACTGATTGATAAACCCGAATAACAATATCTAAACTTTGACGGTACAATTAATTCCACTGCATGAAAGTTACGAAATCTAAATTCTTATATTCTGAAATGGACATTTTTCTCACCAGAATAGCCTCAATCTCTCTCTCAGA
>JANLJB010029966.1:2045-19019 GCA_026212285.1 Bursera cuneata
AAGTAATTTAATAAAAACTAAATAATTTTAGTAAGTAAAATTATTTTTAAATTATTTAGTAAATTTTTAAAATTTATAAAAATTATTTAGTGTATGAAATATATCTTTATTATTTTTTATAAATTTTTAAATGTTTTATATTATTTTAACAAAAAAATAATATCGAGAATATCTATAATGTTAATTAGTTTTAAAGGATTATAAAAAATAAAGTCTTTATATTATTTTATAATCAATAGATAAGTTTGTTATTTTGAATATATTAGAAGGATATTTATGATATTTTTCTTGAGTTTTACTGTCACATCGTTAAATACAACTAATCATATTATAGTATTAAAGGAGGTCAGTATTAATTTAAAATTTAATGAGAAGATCAGTGTTAATTTAATATTCAGTGAGATGCTAAGTTTACTACAAAATTTAACGGGGGTTGAGAGCAAATACCCCTGATTAAAAATTCAACGAACTTTTCTTCTCCTCCTCTTATCACCATTACTGAGAAGTCAAGAAGGGAAAGTCCACAGACTTGCATCTACACAAGTGGTTTCATGTGAAAACATTTAATACATCCCAGATTTCTAAAAGTCAGAACAGCACATGTTTAATGGGAACAGAATATATAGCTCCCAGATTTCTTAGTATAAAATTCGGTTCCTTCCTTGAGATGAAACATTCTAGAACAAACTAAATATTACTCTCATTTTTTTCTAGTACCTAGTCAAGTCGGGTGAAAAAGCATGCAAAATTGTCTTTCACACGCTAGTGGGCTTGTAAAGATAGAATGACAAATGCCTTTTAGCCAGGAATGGACGGCTAAAATTAAAGTTTGACTAGTTTTTTCAAATATGCTTTGAATTTGATTATTTGGATACTTATCTCGTAAAAAAAAGAAGAAAATTAGTCAAACTTGATAAGAATTAAAGATTATGCAGGCTTGCTTGTTTGGAAATTTTGTAGATTTATGTATTTTCTTTGTTGAATAAAATGACTGAAAGAAACCAAAATATATTATGGGATTCAGAAAATGTTTAGCAGTGTTTATTCTGTAAAAGACCTGATAGATGTTAAGCTAAAGAGTGTCTATTCTGAAGAAATATAATGTTTAGAAACAAAAAGAAAAAACAGGTCATCTTTTTTGTTTTCAAAAGCAACAATCTGCTTTGGAAAACAAAGGCAAAAGGGTGCATTGTGGAGCAAGGAAACAAAAGGAAGTTTGACTGGGAGCTCTACATCTCTGAATTAACATCAGAGAGAGAGAGAGAGAGAGAGAGAGAGAGCGAAGTCTCTGGAAGAGTTTGGCTAAATTTTGTAGTTTGGTTTGATAAGAAAGCACTTCTGGATAAGTCAAAATTGGCAGATAAGGTTGGGGGGCGGAGGTTGAACTATAACCATGAAAAACTCTATCTATTTTGCATTGTCCCTTTCTCTCGTAATTGACAACAAATTACCTTGCTTTCACAAATTTTCCACTCAAAAAAACGACATTTAACAATTTTGTTATAAAGAGACCAATAAATTTTCTGTACTCATCAAAGCAGGTTTGTCATTTTTCAATGAAGGAAATTTTCTAGCTGAATAATCATTTTGGTCGTGAAATTTAACAATTTGAAGGAAATTAACTTATTCAAAGGGATAGCAATCAAGCTCCTTTGTCACCACCATAAATGATGATGTAGACAAATTTACTCTCTGATGTTAACACGAGTGATTCACGGGATAAACTCTTATTGTCTCCAAGTGTTTCTTACGCTACAGTCTTAAGCACAGTTTCTTGTGAAGGACAAATCAAAAAGTGAAACGTACCTAAAAAGGTCCCCCGTCGTGTCGGTGACTTGATTTATCACTCCCTCCACTAAACACTCAATTTGACCATGTGAGTGCTTTCATACAACACAGGCCCTCAACTATACTAATTATATGCTACGTGTAAAGAAAATTGGACCCACTGTTTTGACATAGTGCGTTCACGTCGCATGTGGGTAAGCGGGCCCTGAGGGACAAGAGCTAGAGAAGAGACGAGGACGGAGATTGCCATTGGAAAGTGATAAGTCACAGACCAATCAGTGAAGGCGTCATTATTTAATTTTTTTCCACATTTTCTGATCGAGTTTTGTTTCCGGGTAGTCATTATTTGTTAGAAATAAGAGTGCAAAACGCGTCATCTCTCGTCGTTACTCTGAATTCTAGACGCAGTCTCAGGTATGCAATGGACTCTTTTTAGCCTTTTTATTTATTTAATTTTGTCATTATGGGTACATCTTTGCTTTATTAAGAATTAATTATAAGGTATTACTTCAAGGCTTGAATTGAATTTTTTGTTTTGTTTTTGTATGTGATTTTGTTGTAGATATGTTGCAGAGGTGGTAGTTTTCTTATCTGGGTTGCTTCAGGTTTTTTTGTGATATATTTGTTTCCGGGTATTTTTGTGGTAGTGAAGAAACTGATTTTGGTGCCAAAAGTTTTCATCTTTTAAGAAGTTTTTGGCGTATTGTTAGCTTGAAGTTTGGATTGTTAAATAAAGTTTGTTACTTTAGTTGAGAAGCATAGATGATCGTGGACTCACAGTTCACTGGGTTCTCCAGCGCAATGAACGGTATCAGTTTTGATCGTGATGCTGTTTTTCACAATTCCAATGCAAATGGGGTAGAATACAATTTCAATGATCCTTCTTTAGTCAGATTTGTGGATAGTCTATTAACAGAGCCAGAACCAGAGTCTAGCGACTCTGCTCATTCTTCTGGAGGGAGTCTGGAGGGGGAGTCTTCTTCTCCCTCTGACGATAATGACTTTTCGGCTACTTTAAAGTACATCAACGAGATGCTTATGGAGAACGACATGGAAGAGAAACCTTGTATGTTTCATGATACTTTAGCTCTCCAAGCCACGGAAAAGAACCTATATGAAATTATTGGTCAGAAGTACCCTGATTCTTATGATCAATCCCCTAACCGTAATGTTGAGAGTCTGGATGGTTGTTCTTCAAGTTGTTTCAGTGATCATGGCATTAATAGTAGTCCCAGTTCTGGTACTGGCCACTTGGTTGATCCATTTTGGAGTTTTGATTATGCGGAATTCAAACCTTCATTGTTACAAGCACCTATTGCCGATAACTTTATGTTTCAGTCTACTTCAAATTCTAGCTCTCAATCATCAGTGGGCACTCAAAATGGTTTTACTCATAATGTTAATGGATTAATTGCCCCTTCTGTGAGTGACCTTCTGGTTCCTAACTTGCTTAGTGAGAGTGAATTGATGTCTCAGTTCAAGCGCGGGGTAGAGGAAGCTGATAAGTTCCTTCCTAAGGATAATCAGCTAGTCATTGACTTCGAGAGCAAAACATTTGCTTCAGCATTGAAGGTACAGTTTCCAATGATGGTAGCGAAGGCAGAGAAGGATGAGAGTGAGCATTTGCCTATTTGGTTGAACGGGAAAAAGAATCATGAACGTGAAGATTCAGATTTTGAAGGAGGGAGGAGTAACAAACAATCAGCGGTTAACTCTGATGATAGTGAGCTAATAGAGATGTTTGATAAGATGTTTATCTGTCATGAAGGAATGAAGCCTTCCACTTGTATTCCTGGTGAGGCCTCACAAAATGATGGAGCAAGCAAGACACTACAGCAGAATGGGCAAACAAATGGATCTAGTGTTGAGAAAAATCGTGTTAAGAAACCTAGCAGTGGCAGTAAGAAAGAATTGGTGGACTTGCGGAGTCTCCTCATCCAGTGTGCTCAAGCAGTCTCAGCTGATGATCAGAGGACTGCTAGAGAACAGCTGAAACAAATTAGACGATACTCTTCACATTTTGGAGATGGAACTCAGAGGTTGGCGCATTGCTTTGCCAATAGCCTCGAAGCACGGTTGGATGGTACTGGAGCCCAGATCTATACGGCTCTCTCTTCCAAAAGAAAATCAGCTCTTGATATGTTAAAAGCTTATCAAGTCTATATGGAAGCCTGTCCATTCAATAAGATTGGAATCATCTTTGCAAACCATACTTTCTTGGAATTAGCTGAAAAAGCATCAACTCTGCATATCATTGATTTTGGTATCTTGTATGGTTTCCAGTGGCCTGCTCTCATTATTCGACTTGCAAAAAGGCCTGGTGGACCTCCCAAGTTACGGATTACAGGGATAGAGCTTCCCCAACGAGGTTTCCGGCCAGCTGAAAGAGTCGAGGAGACGGGGCGCCGCTTGGCAAAATACTGTGAGCGCTTTAACATTCCATTCGAGTACAATGCCATAGCACAGAAATGGGAGAACATCAAAATTGAAGACCTTAAACTTAGAAGCAATGAGATTGTTGCAGTGAATTGTTTGTTCCGGTTTAAGAACCTGCTAGATGAGACAGTTGTGGTAAATAGTCCGAGGAGTGCTGTTCTAAAGTTAATTAGGAAGATAAATCCAGCTATTTTTATCCAAGCTACAGTCAATGGATCCTACAATTCCCCTTTCTTCGTCACAAGGTTCAAAGAGGCACTCTTCCATTATTCAGCTTTATTTGACATGTGGGATACAAATATCCCGCAAGACAATGAAATGAGGTTGATGTTTGAGAAAGAATTTTACGGCCGGGAGGTTATGAATGTTGTATCATGTGAGGGCTTTGAAAGGGTTGAGAGACCTGAGACATACAAACAGTGGCAGGTTCGGAACACGAGGGCTGGGTTTAGGCAGCTAGGGTTGGACCCTAAACTCATGAGGAAGTTGAGAGGAAAAGCAAAGGGTACTTACAACAGTGATTTTACGATTGATGAGGATGGGAACTGGATGCTGCAGGGATGGAAGGGTCGCATTCTCTATGCTTCCTCTGCTTGGGTTCCTGAATAGGACTTGACTTACGAGTGGCAAGCAGTTTTGCTAGTAGCACAGTTACTGTGAGGGGGAGCACCGCTTTTAGCCTGATTCACTTAACCTAATGTTGTCTGTAGTAATGTATGCATTAATTTGATAGTGGTTCTAATCCCCCTTTGATTTCTTTGTACTTACACTTATCTTATCACTGAATAGACGATGCATTGTAGTTTAGCCAAAGCGTTTGTTCTTCTACCGGTGTGTTGCATTTTTTCTTTTGTTTTGCTTCTTCTCAATCTTATTTGGCGATTTGTTAAAGTTTTTGGGGAGGGTCTTCTATACGGTAGTTTTGTATATACAGTTATTCAATTGTGGGGCGTTACATCAGAAAGTGTGTTATACGTGTCCTATGATTCCGTGGCTGAACGTGCAACTACTGTAAGGAATATTGCAGCAAATCTGTGATGGAAGAATCAGTGCAGGTATTTTAAGACTGCTTTGTCTAGAATAACCTAGTAAACTATGCTGCTCAGATCTTTTCAGCAGTTTATCCAGCACATTTTAGTTCCTAATATGTGAAGGTTCTTATTAGATTGAGATAAAGCCAACATGTTACACCCTCTTGTTCATCAATCAATTAAAAAAAAAAAAAAAATAGCGCTTGAATGATAGAATTCTTGCTGCAGCTGTGTTTTAATGAGCTGTTGAGGCAAGTTTATCTTCATACGTGTGTACCCAATCAAACTGGACGCGTATGGCTAAGGAATCAGAACTTTCTTGTAATGAGCTCAATGGAAAAGACAGAAACTCGAGAATGAGCTTGACATCCGGCTAATCATTTTCTCCAGTTAAGCCCAGGAAGCAACTACAAGTCCACCTCTACTGTTACTTGGTTGGTTTGCTGGTTTGAGTTCTGAGTGATGGCCAAAAACTTCATTCAATATCCCTTCAATGATTCTCAAATCATTTAACAAAGAAAATAAATTTGTTTTTATACCAGATAGATATAAATCATTGAAGCATGTATTTTACACGTGTTTTTATATTGTCTTATGATTGAAACAATACGTGGAAGATCATTTTTCTTAAAACAAAAAATTCTTCAGACGAAGGTAGCAAGGTATATATGGATTAATATTTGACATTTTGTATTAAAAAGCTTCTGAAAATGCACTTATTCAAAGGTAGTCAAATAAAAGAATTAAACTAAAGTATTACACCGAAGTCTTCGTTTATGAACTCAAGTTCCAATACTTTTACCGCTGCAACTACAAGTCCACTCCACCACCTTTTGTCACTTGATCACCCATCATATATTCGCTTGGAGCCTAAGCAATGGCCAAAAAGTTGTTGCCGTCAGAAACGAACAAGCCAAAGGCTGCTTTGTTAGTAAATAAATAAAAGAGATTATACTATCGAAACTGACTGATGATGAAACATCACGCACTAAATTGATGATGTTCAATGAACTAGGCATGGCAGACATCAACACATTATTTTATCAACTCACGATCACAACTTTAATGGAAAAGAAAAGGGTTTTGAAAGAGAAATGATAGGATAAAAATATTGGTTCGGATCAGATATGCATAGGATGTGATCATATGTATCGCTTCTTCTTTTTAATCTTGACACACTTTCTGGGGTCCCCAGTCAACATATTTAATTATAAATGAAGATAAAGTTGGTGTAAGAGCTTGAATGAGGACCAAGCAAACTCTTGATCTTCTCTCTTGTTAACTTGTGAACAATCTATATAATTGAAGCACTAGACAGCTCTCTCTTTCTCATCAACAAATCACAGGATAAATTAAAAAGTATTAAACCCAACATTTGTGGCTGCTGCAAACTCTCTCAAGAGTCTCTATCTCTTGGTTCCTGAGCGCAGGCTTCTCAATCACACATATTTTTTTTTGGATTGAGAACTGCCTTAATTGCAGTAATTGAATACAATCTGCAACGAGTATTATACAACAGTACAGTTCAAATAAAATAAGCGTTTAAAATATTGAAATTAGTTACTAATAACATTATTTTAAGATGTTTAATATTTACCATGCACATCTGGAACTGGTGCTTGCTTTCAACTGTGGTGGGTTATGGTATATGAAATATTTGACAATTTGCTATGCCATAATGACTGCAAACACATGGCTTGCGGACACTTGAGCCCTTTGTGTCATTTTCTAATATAAAGATTACATAATAGATTGGGGCTTTGGAGAGACTTGTTTCTCAAGTTTCACCAGCTACTAAGAATTTGGATTAAATCTTTTTTGACCAAGGAAATAAACTTATATTTGTTTAAACGCTATATTTTTTCCCCAGTATCCTTACAGCACCGTGGCCTCCGGTATAATCAAGGTGGTGGGCTGTCTTTCCCTTGTTTCTTATCTTGTCAAAGTTCAAAAACTCAACTACCATTAATTATTTATAAAAATAAGTAAATTTGGAGATTATTTTGATTTTTAATAATAAAATATTTACATAAAAATTAATTATTTTGACATATTTTCTATTGTTTTATTATTAATAATATATTAAATAGGAAAATCATATAAAGGACGTGAAAATTGTATCAAGAAATTTGTTGGATGCAAGGGAAGTTACGAAAAATGGGTTGGATTTGTGCATTCATTTATATGGTAATAAATCAAAAACTCGAATCCCTTTTTTGTTTTCTGTAATCTGATTCGTCCGTCAACAGCTAGTCCAAAGTCAACTATAAGCATCGGGACCCACATTTTGACACCACTGTGGTTCAGTTCACATGGATGAAATTCGGTATGGCCGACGTTGGTATGAGAGCTTTTTGTACATAACGTGAGGTGTAGTGTGGACTAGAGCCACAGCGGGTCAAAACACGGGCCTCTGATTGTATGTATCAATCATGACGACGGTAATAAAATAAAAAATAAAAAGTAAAGATGCCAAGTTGGCTTGAACGAGTCTTGACTCTCGAATTGTCTCTCGGGGGCTCCGACTTATGAACATGCGCAATTTCCTGAAGTTCCTAACTTCGTACCCCAAAACCAAAATTTCTTCCTCTTCGTTGCCCGTTATTTAGAACTCTAAGTTACAACCTTTTTAAAGTTTAAAATTCTGCTTCAGCCTCGCTCTCTGGCTCGGTTGTTGGCTTACTCTGAACTTGAAAGGTTTCTACTTTTTTTTTTCCCACCTTTTTTTATAGTAAAGTACCTGCTTTTGTTTTTGCTTCAGTTTCTCTTCGAGGGTCGGCTTATTTTCTTGAAATGTATCTGTAGTTTAGCTGTTTTTCTCATTTTTTGTGTAAGTTGTTATTAAATTAGTGTATTCCATCGTTGCTATTAAAGCTGGAACTTTTTTTAGTAAGATACTAGGATTTTGTTGATAGTTTTGTGGTCATGGATCAAAATTCTACTGGTTTCTCTGATTTCATTGAAGGTTTGGAGTTCAATGATGAACCCCTTGTGTCTGATTTTAATCAATATCATCCAGTTATGGAACTTGGATCCAAGTTCACTGTTCCTTCACCAGATCTCAACTTCTCGGATATCTCTTTTGTTCTTCCTGACCACCCTGATCCTTCTGTCTTCACACCATCAACCCTGAGCCCAGAGTTAGACTCTTTTGTGGATTCAACGGGCTGGAGTCCGGAGGGACAGGCTTCCTCTTCCTCGGACGACAGTGATTCCTCTGACCCAGTTCTCAAGTACATAAGCCAGATGCTTATGGAAGAGGACATGGAGGAGAAGCCTTCTATGCTTTATAACCATTTTGATCTTCAGGCTACGGAGAGATCATTGTATGATGCTCTGGGTGAGCAGCAACCTCACTATCCTTCGGCGTTTAATCAGCCTGAGCTGTTTGCCAATATGAATATGGAGAGCTTAGAGACTAGTAACTATTTTTCTAATGTTACTGGTGATGTTAATGGTAATACGGGTAATGTTACTAGCTCCAGTAGTAGTGGAAATAGCTTTTCTGTTGAGGATCTGGTGGTTGGTGATGCTGGAGAGTACAATTCCACTATGTTACAAACCCCTCTTCCTGGTGATTACCATTTGCAGTCCAATTTGCAGCCGCCCAGTTCACAGTTTTCGGTCAAGCCACAGGAGAGTGTGACTAATGTTAACTATGGTTTGATGAGTTCTGCTGTGAATGAGCTTTTGGCTCAGAATATGTTTAGCGATACAGAGTCTATACTGCAGTTTCGGAGAGGGTTGGAGGAAGCTAGTAGGTTTCTTCCTACCGGCAATCAACTAATAATTGATTTGGAAAGCTATGGTTTCTCTAAGGAGCGAAATGAAGAGACTTCGAAGGTGGTAGTCAAGGTGGAGGAGGGTGAGAGGGAAAAATCTCCTGAAGGTTCAAGGGGTAGAAAGAATCGTGAGAGAGAGGATGGAGACTTAGAAGAACAGAGGAGTAATAAGCAGTCGGCTGTCTCTGTGGAAGAGAGTGAGTTATCAGAAATGTTTGATAGGGTGTTGTTGATTCGTACTGATGAAAAAGGTGCACCTATAATGTGCTCTAAGGAGGAATGCATTGATGATTTGCAGACTGGATCAAATAACAGCTTGCAGCAAAATGAACAATCAAAAGGACCTAATGCTGGGAGATCTCGTGCCAGGAAGCATGGAAAGAAGAAGGGAACAGTTGATTTGAGGACTCTCTTGATTCTATGTGCGCAAGCTGTTGCCACCAATGATTTCAGGACTGCTAATGAGCTACTGAAGCAGATTAGGCAGGACTCTTCGCCTACCGGTGATGGGTCTCAGCGGCTGGCTCATTTCTTTGCCAATGGCCTTGAAGCACGCTTGGCAGGCAGTGGAACTGGACTTAAGAATTTCTTCACTTCCTATATTGCCAAGCGAACAGCTGCTGATATATTGAAATCTTATAAAGTTTATCTTTCCGCTTGCCCATTTAAGAAGTTTGCCATATTCTTTGCAATGAAAAATATTTTGAATGTTGCTGAGAAAGCAACAACTCTTCACATTGTAGATTTTGGTATCCTATATGGTTTTCAGTGGCCAGCTCTTATTCAACTTCTCTCAACGAGAGCTGGCGGCCCTCCCAAGCTACGTATAACTGGTATAGAGCTTCCCCAGCCTGGTCTCCGACCAGCAGAAAGAATTGAGGAGACAGGTCGTCGCTTGGCAAAGTACTGTGAGCGCTTTAATGTTCCTTTTGAGTACAATGGCATACCATCTCAGAACTGGGAAACTATCAAAATTCAGGACCTCAAGATTGATAATAATGAATTGCTTGCTGTGAACTGTCTGTACCGATTCAAGACCCTACTTGATGAGACTGCTGAAGTGACCTGTCCGAGGGATGCTGTCTTGAACTTAATCAGGGAGATGAACCCTGCTATTTTTGTTAATTCTATTTGCAATGGTTCCTATAATGCTCCCTTTTTTGTCACACGGTTCCGGGAAGCAATCTTCCACTTCTCCTCATTGTTTGATATGTTTGATACTACTATATCCCGTGACAATAAAGAGAGGATGTTGTTTGAAGGAGAGTTTTATGGTCGAGATGCAATAAATGCCATAGCATGCGAGGGGTTGGAGAGGGTTGAGAGGCCTGAGACATATAAGCAGTGGCAGACACGGATCATGAGGGCTGGGTTCAAGCCACACCCGTTGAACCAAGAGCTGATGAAGAAGCTTCGGCATAAGTTGGAGACTTGGTACCACAAGGACTTTGTAATCGATCAAGACAGCCACTGGATGCTTCAGGGGTGGAAGGGAAGGATTCTCTATGCTTCCTCCTCTTGGGTACCTGCATAGGTGTACTGAGCAGCATATTTATTGGCATATTGATGTTTGACCATGCTATGAAGTACTATTATATTAGTGTTTTTCTGCTGGTAGAATTGTGGACATAAAATTCAAACCTCTGACAGAGCAAAGCTTGAAGCATTCCTTGTTCTAGAGGCTGTGAACACACTGATACTATCCGAAATCTTGCTTGTCGTGGCATTTTAATATGATCATGTCCATTTCCTGATTGTTTGCCTTGCTGGGGGTTATAATCAGGGGAGTTTTAACCTTAGCTTTTTGGCTGTAAATATTTCCTGAAGTTAGATGTTCTGTTTCTGCTCTGCTTCTCGTATCAATAGAAGTGAAATTTTGGAATTTCATTATTTCTTTACTTCATGTATCATCTGTTTTAACTATTATTTTTCTGTTTTCGTTAGCTATTGAGCAACTTTCACTTTTGTGATCGGAGATATAAATTTGCACCCTGCTACTGCAACTCCTTGGTTGGTAATCTCATAAAGATTGTACAAATTTCTGGATGGTGTTTGGAAGAATAGAGAGCAAGATTATTAAGATGGAAAAATCCAAGCAATTAGAATATTAAAGTTCAAACACTTTTGGAAGAAAATTTTCAAGGGCAAATCTCTCTACTTTGTGGGTATCGTTGTTTATTGAATAAGGTTGAATAGCTAGGAGAGCAATTGAGTCGCAAGTGCCAAGTTCCCTTTCAACAACAATGTCAAAAACAAAAGTTTCATCTGGGATTTTTTTTTCCTTGTTTGGCGGCTGCAAATAAACACGTAATAATACTTTTTCATAGAATCCAACTTGGCTTTTAAAACATTCATTGTACTCAATTTGATTATTTTCAAGTATTCAATATAAATTCCTTTCACAAACTACACTGAGACTTGGCATCCCGTAGCACCCCTCACGTGTACTCTAAAAAGTCTAGTGTGATACGAAATCACATTGACTCGGTACATGTTCAGACGGCAGCAACACCAGAAGGATCATGACTCATGTAATTTTGTACTTTAGCCGAAAAATTGAATCCCCATTATCCTTTGAGCATGATCTATACCTTTTTCACATTGTTTCTCTCGGAGTTACTATGCAAGCTTTAGCTTATTCAATAGACATCACATCAAGATTTCTAAACCAACTTAGTTTCATTATGATTATTTTATATCATTTTGACATTTCAATTACTAAAGAATTTGAATTCTTCAACTAAATAGATATCAATTTAAATGAGAGAAAATTGCGTAAAACTTAAAAAACAAGTCCATGAGAGTGAAAGACAAAAACTAAGAGACTCAAAATCGATAGTCGACAATGTCTACTGTTCTAACAAGCTTCAATTCAGTCCATTGAACTAAAAATGTGTAACAAGTTTGAAATCAATAGTCGCTGAATTCCTGGATTCAACCAATCAACACTCTCCTAATAACAAGCGCCATCTTTGGCTACAAAGGAAAAGTCAATAACAGTACGAACACTGTTACTGTAGTAGTTTCCAGGATTTATAACAGAATACTAATAGTAAAATTATCAGTATAATAGTCCCAAAGGAAAGGGCGGAAAAAACGAAGAAGAAATGAACAAAAGTATTAGATAAAGTTAAAGGGAGCTTAGAACAAGATCCTCGTAAATAGTGGGGAATCTCATTATATTCTAGTTTAATGCTTTAGGAAACAGCAAGTGAAGTTTCCATCTCCGGTGCATGAATGAACCTGGTCCATTCTGAAAAAAGAATAAAGTAGATAAAACAATCAACATATTATAATCCTCCCTATAATGGGTCCCTTTTGATTGGTGGAGTAGCTAATATTCTCTCTCATAAACAGAACCAGCATCATCATCTGAATTTGTGATTCCTTTTCCTACTTGGAGGCTATAAACAAACACATATCGTTCATACTTTTCCTAGTGTATTTGGTCCAGGGTTTTCTATTTGTTTAATTTTCATGTTTTGAACAGCAAAAATAGTCAAGTAAAACTTGCTGTGCAATGCATACAATTCCTAATAGAAAAAACAAAGTTTAAGGTAAGTTAATTGACACACACTGAGAGTAGAGGGTGAGATAATTTATCATGTGCAGAATTGATCATATCATAACAATGTGATTTCGATATTCAACAACTCTATCAATTCAATCACGTTACACTATCGACAACAAACATTATCAAACGAGTTATTGACAATACTTGGTACTTAATTATAGATTCAGAATTAGTCAGAACATATTGATAGTAAGACAAGTATATAATAATTTTATTAAAGAAAAAAAAGATAGAAGAGTGGAGAAGTTTTCATTACGTAAAAATATTAGTAGTTTTGTGCATAATTTATATAACTAAGTCATCTTAAAATACTAGATTATTCGTCAGTAATCCACCACGTACACTTTTGACTCTAAAAATATATATATATACAGTGAGAGTGCACCACCATAGCAAGCCAATTTAGCATATCATATAATATTCATCGAGTCCCCTGGAAAGATTATATGATGAAAAAAACTTGCATCAACATATTACAGAAATGTGGTCAAATTCCTTGGACATCAAGATAAGTATTTGTCTATAGTCAAAGCAATTTATGTTCCCACCTATGAGCCAACATCTACGATTACCTCATTACCCTACTTGTCTTGTATTGCGTCCTGAAAAGCTGTGCATAAATGTGGCTGCGGATTTTGTCGCATTTTAACTGTTTTTCCCGGAAACTTCAATGACTTGAAAAGAGTTAAGTTAGTAGTAGCTCAATCGCTTCCCTTTTATAAGGCAGGAAAATTTTGGTCTAACTACTTTTCAGTTTAGACTTTCACAATTTCACTGATCGAGGTACCCTTCTGTTTATCTTCTCGTTTTGTGATTCATTAGAGTTTCTATTTTTGGTCCGTTCCTGGAATTCTTTTTCTAGTGCGCACATATATAGATATCCCAGATTTCAGTTTCCATTATTTCATTTGATGGTGTTTGATCTTCCTTAGTTTTCTGACTAGTTGAAGATTAATTCATTTCTTATTCTTTGATTTTTTTTTTTTTTGTTATTTATGGAAAGATAAAAATTTTGGAAAAAGTTTTGAAACTTCTATTTCATTTTTCAATTGAGATTCTGAGGAGGATCTTGCGCTGAGCTATTCATTAGAATTCTTCCAAATAGGTCTGTATGGATACTCTTTTTGAAGGATTTCCAGGTTCCATGAATAGCTTCAAATTTGACCATGGCTCAGGCTCAGTTTCATCCTGTTCATCAAGTCAGAATCTTGTTAATGGATTCAATTTGAATCATTACGTAATAGATCATGATAATGATCATCCACCTCTCCTTGAAACCAATCCTTATCCTCCTGGCGATTTGGGTTCAAGCTCGGATAGAGATTCTCCAGTGAGCATCGGAGAGTCCAATGCTGTTCTCAAGTTCATAAATGAAATCCTTATGGAAGAAGATCTGGAGGGCAAGCCCTGCATGTTGCAGGACTGCTTGGCCCTTCAAGCTGCTGAAAAATCATTCTATGATGTCCTTGGCCAGAAATACCCACCTTCACCTAGTCATGTCCTTCCTTGCTTGAAAGAAAACTTTGACAACCCAGATGATTATTTCACTACTAACAGCAGTGTTGATTGCAGTGACAGCTATTATGCTTCTAGCAGCCTTGTTGATTCTCAAGAAAGTACCCTTCTGGTACAAAATTTATGCAGTGAGGTTCAGTCCTTCAATCATTTCAGTGGAGGACTAGTAGAAGCTAGCAACTCGCTTTTAAACAGCGAGAGTGTTAGCCCACCACATAGTGTTGAAGAGTTTGTGGCGAGCTCTTTGACAGATGGGGGGCATCATGGATCAAGAGGGAGGAAAAATGATCAGCGCGAGGATGTTGATTATCTTGAAGAAGGGAGGAGCAACAAGCATTCAGCTTTTTCTCCAGAAGACTTGGAGCAATCAGAGATGTTCGATGAAGTACTGCTATGCAAGAATGGGACATATGATTCTGCATCATGTCCAATTTTCAAAGAGTCGTCGGATGCATTAAAGAGGAAACTACAGCAGAATGGGCAATTAAAAGCATCCAAGGGTAGAGCAACGCGCACAAAGAAAAAGGGTAACAGAAGGGAGTTGGTAGATTTGTCGACCCTTCTCACTCAGTGTGCACAAGCTGTGTCTAGCAATGATCAAAGGACTGCAAATGAGCTACTGAAGCAGATTAGACAGCACTCTTCGGCTTTTGGTGATGGAAGCCAAAGATTGGCCTATTACTTTGCTATTGGCCTTGAAGCACGCCTAGCTGGGACTATCGCACCAATATTTTTACGGTCATGTATTAGAGCATCTGCATCTGATATTCTAAAGGCTTACCGGGTTCATGTAACATCATGCCCCTTTACTAAGATGTCATTTATCATGGCAAACAGAACGATTGCAAAACTAGCAGAGAACGCAACAAGGCTGCACATTATTGATATTGGCATTTGCTATGGTTTTCAGTGGCCTTGCCTTATTCATCTTCTCTCAACACGGCCTGGTGGACCTCCCATGCTTCGTGTCACGGGCATTGACCTTCCCCAACCGGGTTTTAGGCCAGCAGAAAGAGTTGAAGAGACGGGGCGTCGGTTAGAAAGTTATTGCAAAAGATTTGGTGTCCCGTTTGAGTACGTTGCCATAGCTCAGAAATGGGAAACGATTAAATTAGAAGATCTTAAGATTGACAGAGAAGAAGTGACTGTTGTTAACAGCATGTACCGACTGAGGAACCTGCCTGATGACACAATGATGGATGGCAGCCCAAGAGATGATGTCTTGAAGTTGATCAAGAGAATCAATCCAGATATATTCATCCATGGGGCTGTAAATGGCACCCACAATGCACCTTTCTTTCTCACAAGGTTCCGGGAGGCACTGTTTTATTTCTCTGCTTGGTTTGATTTGTATGATGCTACTGTACCTAGTGAGGATGAACAGAGAATTTTGTTTGAGAGAGAAGTATTGGGAAGGGATGCTATTAATGCCATTGCATGCGAAGGTACAGAGAGGGTGGAAAGGCCAGAGACATATAAGCGGTGGCAAGTGAGAAATCAGAGAGCTGGGTTCAGGAAGGTCCCATTAGATCAGGAGATTTTGGAGAAAGTAAGGACTATAGTTAAATCAAATTACCATCAGGATTTCATTGTTGATGAGGATGGCCATTGGATGCTGCAGGGATGGAAGGGGAGGGTAATTTATGCTCTTTCTTTCTGGAAACCTGTTCAGGATTAATAGAAAGCAATAGCTACACCTATAATTACATAGTGCCAATGGCTCATAAGGTCTCTTTATAAGAGCATCTTTTACTTTTGTTGCCTTTCTAGTACTAATTCTACAGTATGTAATTTACTCAGGGTTGTAGTGTATAATAGAAATTTTTAATGCTTTTTAGTTTGCCATTTAATGAGTTAATCAAATCATTTGTTCAGTTATGTTGCTTATGAGTTTTCCCATCTTCAGTGTTCTTTACTGCAACAACATGAACCTTCTGTTTGTCTGAGAATTCTGCTTTCTCTTTTGAATGTCATAAGATGGGCAAGCTGCTTGTTATTATATTGATAACACAATCTTAAATTACTAATTTTAATATTGAATAGATAATACATTGATAATGGTTACAAAATATGAAAACTATAACGATTAAACTAATGTTAGTAGTAAATATAAATCGGCAGTCACACCTTAAAATTGGTTTAATAAGATTATCAATCAATGCCGTATCATAATCTATCATATGGAAGATCATAAAATACTGAGAAATCTATCATTAACAAATACTAATGAAGATGGGTCTGTATAGCAATAGTACATGTTTTCACTGTAATAATGCCTTGAGAAGGTGGGGGCATCTCAATGAGTCTTGCTTAATAAATCATGATGGCCTGGGTGCAGTCTGTTGCCTTTACATCTTTAAAACGAAGAACAAGTTTTTGCTTTACGATGGAGAATGATTTAAATAATGTTGTGGGTTTTTTTAGTTGTTACTAAATCAAAAACAATTAATTAAAAACCTAACTTGCAAGCGCACGAATCGTAGAGATAGCGCACTGGTAAGTATAGAGTCGATCCCACAGAGAATGTTCTTAAAATATTACCTTTAAAATAGATAATTCACTTAACAAAATTAAAAGACAATATAAATTCAAGCAAGAAATCAATGAGAAAAATGTTAAGGTTTGATCTCCACCACTAACCACTATCCATTTTTAATTAGTTGAAATTCCAAATTAAAATTGATTCTTAATGACTAAGCAACCAATGTCAGATATTTGGTCTACAATCTAACATTATCTGATTCCCTAAAGTCTAGATTAGAGATTTGGTGTTATATTTCCGGCATCCTCATCATCTACATCACCATCATCCAATCTATGCACCACCCATGGTCCGACTCATGTGTGC
>JANLJB010029967.1:0-19028 GCA_026212285.1 Bursera cuneata
TGAATTTTACCAATCTTGATGTTATTTGTTTCCGAATAATTCCCTTATAAGTGGTATCAGAGCTCGTTTAATTTTCTTACAATCCAAAACACACAAAACGCAAATAGCCAGAAGAGACGGCAGCAACAAATCACAAAGAACAGCAAGGCAAGCAAGCAAAGCACAGCACAATGCGGTGGGCGGGCGCGTATAAGGCATGTGCACAGCAAGCGGCTGGAGCAAACGGTGGTCAGGCGCAAGGAAGCTATCACGCAGAAAAGGCCAGACTGAGCAGCAGAATGAAACTAGCATGATGGAGTGAACGGAAAGCACAAAACTGCAAGCAAGGGGGCGCGATCCGGCTAACCAACTAGTAGGCGGCTTGGGATCAGGTGCAGCAAACAAATAGTTAGCATGGGAGCACGACAGAGAGCAAGCAGAGGTTGTGCAGGGGCATGGGGGAAGCCGCGGAGAGGAGGGCGGGTCTGTCACAAGCAAACACACATCACACTGACGCCGCTTTGCACACAACAATCCGGATCTGTGCAAGAGCCAAGCACGTTGAGGGGACATGCTGGAGGCAGGCGCACAGCAGGAGCTGGGCGGGCAGGCAGGCACGAAAGAATTGGCACAGCAGCTCGCACGAAAGAATTGGCACAGCAGCTCGCACGAAAGGTGAAGCATGGCAGAGGGCTGATGAGGTGGAGGTAAGTGGCAGACAGGCGATGGTGGCTGGTCAAGGGCGCGGGCAGAGAGGCAAAGCAGCGTGCGATGAGGTGGAAGCGCACTCAGCAAATACGCACGAGGCGCACAGCGTTGCGGCGTGAAAGCGCGCTGATGCAAGGCGCACGGGCGGAAAGCAGATGGGCGCGCGCGCGCAAGAACGCGGGCGTGGCAGGCTGCGTGGCGCAGGAGCAGAGGAGATGGGGGCAGCATGATGGGGGAGTGGGAGGCAAGCCAGCAGGTGGTGGGGGCGATGCAAGAGAAAGTGAAAAAAAGAAAAGAAAGTGGCAGGCCATGGAGGAAAAAAAATAAGAAAAAAATGGTGCAGGCGAGATGAAATGAGCAGCCGAGTTAATGTGTGCATGATGAGGTGAAGTGGCAGTGGCAATCACACACACATGGTGGCAGACATGAGATGCAATGGCGGGTGGCATGAAGCTTGTGGCAGATGGCAAAAGCAATGCTTTCATGAAGGCGGCGGCAGGCCTTTTCATGGCGTTTTTGTGGTTAATAAGACAGATCGGCAACATCAGTAAGTGGAGAAAGAGGAGGGAAAGAAGATCAGCGGCGGATTTGGAAAGAAAAAACCAAAACGGGACCAAAATCCGGTGACGGCCGCTTTCGACGGCCGTGGGAGTTGAGAGAGTTTTCCCTCTCTAGGGTTTCTTTCTCTCTCGACATTTTTCCCTCCCTCACCAAACCCAGAATACTCCAAGACCCTAATCAATAATTTAAAACTTAAAACTAAATGGAGATATGAATAATGGTTTACTTTAAAATTAAGGTTGATATATTTATTAGATTCTTCAAAATTATTATATACCCCAATTTTTTTTAAAAAAAATTGAAGTCATATCTTAAATTTGAGGAAAGAGTCCAATGCTTTTAGGGAGAGGAAGGATTAGAGGATTGGAGGAAAGAGATTACAGGTGTGTTGCAAAAGGAGAAGTCATTATTTATTTAGTGGAGAGGGAAGAGATTAAGAGAGATAAATGATACGTAATTAACAGATAATAATAATTTAAGGTAATTAATTTTTAAGTCAAATTAACTTTCATGTCATCCAATCTCCACCCTTTATTATTTTCTAATCTAAAGGCTATAAATTTGTGTAACAATTAATGTAAATTGTCATTGTTAATTGTATTAAACAAATTGTCACTAAAAGTTATATATTATTAATTTCTAAGTAGTAATACACATACAACTAAATTCATACAAACCTAATATGATAAAATATCATTGGATGAATATAAGTTAATAATAAATGAAATAGATTACAAAATGATTTGATAATCATCTCATATGTTAATATTGTACTATATCATATTGTATAGATTTAGTTGTGTGAGGTGATTGTATATGTAAAATTATTTTTATTTTATTTACTTTATAAATGACGTGAAAACTTTAAAATAAAATTTATTTAAAAAAACTGTGTGATTTCATTTTAAATTAATTAAAAATCTATTGAAGCAATAAATAAAAAATTAACAAATAACAAATTAAACAATATACATATAGAGGATGAGTGAAGCATAATAGAGAATTGTTAAAATTAATATGTCTAATTTAGAAAAATAAGTTAAAAGTAATCATTTAGAAGTTTTGTTATTTGAATAAATTTTTAGCTTTTAAATAATTAAAGAATCAAATTCATTAAACAACATTTAATTTTATTATTTTCAAATATTTTGGTTGCGTACGTAGTACGTAGGTGAGGAGAACGAAAAACCATTCATTTCCAAATTGTGAACTCAAAATTAGCCCAACTAAAGCCCAAAGAACTGAAAAATCTAAAATACTCAGGCCGGGCCACAATATATGAAGATAAGTAACCAGCATAGGTGAACTCAGAACCCATTTCTAACTGTGGGAAATTAAAACAAGCCCAACCAAAGCCCAAATTCTGAAAAATCTGAAATGTTCGGGCCGGCTTACAATCATTGAAGATCCAACCCGGAAGTAGAATATTGCTTAACGCGGTTGGCTGTTGTCGCTATCATAAGTGTTCTAGAAAAACTTACTTCTTTAAAAATAATAATCAAATTTTATAAATTCATTTTTTAATTAAAAAATTGGCGGGAGAGTGCGGAATATACATCTGTTGGTTGCTGATGAACCCTCTAAGTTCATTCAACCTTTACTTTCTTCTGTTTTTTAATTTTTCTCCCAGAAGCAAAGAAGAATACTTACCATATTTGAGTACGATGAGTTTACCAGCGAGAAGCACTGAAGTAATGAGGTAAGCTAGCTACCTGCAAATGATTAACTTCTGTAAGAGGTAAAATTTCAGAGTTGGAAGAATTAAGAGTAAAGACTCGCCATAGGGTTTTAGAAATGAAATAGACGCCGAAAGCAAATGGAGCAAGCTTGTAACTGTAGGCACCCTCCGTCCATTCTGGCCGGGCCGGCAGGTTTAGGCTTACGTATTGCCGCGCTTCCTTCCTGGCTGGGCTAGGGTTAGGTTGCACAATAAACCGCCTCCAGCTCCGCCAGGGTCAAGCTGTAAAATGTGCCCATCGTGGCCGAGCAGAGACTACTAAAGCACCTGATCATATACCAACCGCTAGGTTTTGGCCTCTCACCCACAACCTGTTGTATAAAAGAGAAACACAATTAAGGAAGCGAAACGCCAAGAAACGCATCTTAAGCACCAGTCCGTTCACAATTAGGGTTAGGATAGCTGATTGGGGATTTTTCCAATTTAATTTTTAGAGATTTTGTGTAATCTCGGATTTTTGACCTAAAAACACTGGAATCAGAAAGTTTACAGATGATCAACCTGGCCCTTCTTTCCGTTTTTGTTTTTGTTTACTTCTGTTCTGGGTTTTGTGTTTCTCTGAACTTCTTTGCATATATGCTAGAAACGCATAAGGACAAAATAGTTAGATGACAATAAGAAGAAAAGAAATGAAAAGTACTGCTTTGATTTAAGTATTAATTACAAAGCCAATAGAGTGTTCTAATAACAGATCTCCCATAAACTTTCTCATTAATTTATTGAGTAATTATCATTGACCACCCCTACTTTTTCTCATTTTTTCACTCATATGGGACGTTTGCCGTTTTTCTCTTCTCTCATCCTTAAGTTTTGAAAAAATCTCTTCTCAAGTCATTCAGTTAAAAATTCCGTTAGTTAACACCTATTAACCTCCATATTCCAACAAATTTATCATTTTCCCCTTACTAACATATAAAAAAACTAATTTTTTAATGACAATATTAATTTAAATGACCAAATTACTCTTGAAATAAATATGAATATATGTAAATATTATCCATAAAAAGTAATTTTAATATGTGTGAATATGTGTTAAGGTAATTTGATCATGCAATTTAATATGGTCCTTTAAAAATTAAGTCTTTTTTTTATATGTGTTAGTAAGGATAAAATGGTAAATTTATTAAAATATAGAGCTTAATAGATGTTAACTAACAGAATTTTTAACTAGAGGACTTGAGAATAGATTTTTTCAAAACTTAAAGGTGGGAGAAGAGAAAAAGGGCAAACGTCCCATATGAGTGAAAAAATGGGAAAAAGTAGGGGTGGTCAATGATAATTACTCTTAATTTATTATATTGTAATCACATATAATAAGAAGCACTTACTAAAGAGGGCTATTCTTAGTTGCTATTATCGGTAGAAACACATCCTAGATAATGATTTCATGTAAATATTTCCATATACAATCTAGAAATGGTTTATGCCTAGCTATATTGATAGATTGATGCAATTACATGGGGCATTTTGTTTCGTTAATGGTCAAACTTCATTTCTGATGAGCTTAGTTTTAAGCTAGGGCTAGCTAGCTTGGACTAATCAGTTCCTCATTGTTAAGCTGCAGTAAAATTTAAAAGGTGTAGAGTAATCTAATCCTACTTTGATAATAAACCAATTTCATCATACAATGATGTAGTTTCGACTGTATTAAATGGTCTATTTTGTGAACTAACTCTATCTTTTGATGGTTTTGCAGTGAGCAAAGTTTCCTTACCTTGATTGATTACCATGCTGTCTTTGCATTCCTCATTCCAGTGCTTCTAGTTGTTCTTGACGTAAGCACAACTAAAAATCCGTTCGAAACACACCGGGCAAACATGTCCACATTTACAATGGCAATATTCATCTACTGCTTTGCTTTTACAGTAGATATGAAGTGCAGAAGTCATCACCATAGCTATTCAAAACTCTGTGGAAGTGTTGCTACCGTCGCAGGATTTGTTGCCTCAATCTCACTAGTTTATATCTTTGCCCCACCATGGATTGGACATATTATTTTAATTGCATGCTCTTTTCTTACTATTGTTGTAGCCTATCAACAAGCCAACTCAATTAAGGAAATCTGTAATTTGCTTCATCAGAAGATTAAGGCTAATTGTAATTGGGTTCACCAAAGTATATGTAACAAAGTAAGCAACAGGATGGAGCAGCGTGCACCGGTGTAAGCATCGAGGAAGTCTTGTCCAAGTAAGATGCAATCTTTGATTGGTAGTTAAAAAAAAAAAAGATTATTAGAGATTTAGATCATGTTTATAATACAAAGTTGACATATAAGAACCTAATGACCTAGTTAAGTTTATGAATGATATCTATGATTATAGTTTAATTAAAAGGTTCACTGCTATCCAAGTTTATGGATTTTTGGTAGTTGAGATCACTGCTAGGTAAGCTATAAACTTTTTACTAGGGTTTGTATTTAATGAATTAATGTACATATTATATATGTGGCTTTATTATTTTGATCAAGTAAGATTCTTATTTCAAATACCTCAAATTTTGGTAACAAAGTATAGTTGATTTTGCATATTGATGTGCTTTGACAAGATTATGAGTGAACAAATATAGTAGATGTATTGTTTCACCTACAATGAAAATAAAAAGTTATAAGAGATCAATATGCTTTGGAAAGATGTGTTCATGCCTATTTCCTACAAACCTAAATCCATTACATGCTTATAGTAGACACTATATGTGATTTGTGATCTATGTGTAAAGAGTCTTATTATATGTTTGGCCTTCCTTTAGGTATTGTATACCTTTGAGATTAAAGACTGCTTATACCCATTTGTGTGTTGATATATTTGTACATTTAGAAAGACTAACTGACACGGTATGAGTGTATTATGTTTATATAGAAACCTCACTTATACTTATCTCCATGGTATATGACAATGACCAGAGATATATAAGCCAAATACAATAAATGAAATTTTATACTAAATAAGGAGGAACTTAATGTGCCATTCTTCCTAGTTAAAGTTTGGAAAAAAAAAAGAGTGAAAAGAAAAACTTAAATATTTAAAATGTGCTCCTGTATATTGGCATCATATATATGCATATATAAGTGTCATTAATGAACATGGACTATTCTATATGTTATTTTTTTTTTAGTCATCATTTGTAGATCTGAAAAATAATATGCCATCAATAAATTTTTTAGTCATTAATATGTCATTTTTTAGTCATTAAATCTGAAAAATCTTAATATTTTTGTGATTTTGATGCCAAAGAAACAAAAACAAAAACAAAATAAAACATAAATCTGTAGATTAATATTTCGAATATTAAAAGGATAGAAAATGTATATGATTATGAAAAAAAAAAAGATATATTAATCCAGAAAGTGACACTTGAAATGATTATAAGAACTCCAACGATATGACTGGACACTGAAGAAGTAAAGATCATAAAGAATACTAGAAGAATAAGGAAATTAGGGATCCAAGACTCCAAGTGAAGTAAAGAAAGTGAGTAGGTAGCTAAACCTGAAAGCAGTGCCGGCTGAAACCTAGACAACTGACGCCCAAATTTAATTTTGAAAGACCCCCAAAATTTAGTATTTAATTATATAATTTAAGTTTCCTTGTTTTAAATATCATGACCTACTAAATTAAAATTTAACAAAAATATAAATTCAAACTGTTGCCTTAAATATTTTCTGTTTTAATAATTGATGTTTTTGAAAATTAAATACAATTAAATCATTTTTAATTTCAATATTCTTTTTCCTAGAAGAGATGACAAAATCTCTTCCAAAATTCCAATGGTATCTCTTATATCATAATCAATGTGTGATTTTTTTAAGTCAACTATTATTATAACTATTAAGCTGTCTCACATTGAATAGTTGTGAGGAAAAGTTTTAACAATAATAATTAAAGCTTAACTTTATTTGTATTTTAATGGATCACAAATTTATTTTTTTACTTACTATATGAAACCATCTCATATTCTTTAAAGTCTATTAAAACAGATTGTAGATCTTCTCAAGACAATTGCAATTCCAAGTCCGATCACTCTATGATTCTCTTTTTTTTTTAAAAATGGTTTATCAATATTATTTTATTAATTCATTGTTTATTATTACATACTAGTGGATAATTGTTTAACTTTTAATTTTAGAAAATATGAATATGAAAATTTTAATAAGAAAAAAAGAAGATTTGAACAAGTAATTAGGAACGAACAAGAAGCGCTTGGGAAACTAAAAGTGAGGGTGAAGTTCATGAACAAAAAACTAAGAGAGAGAGAGAAAAGTTAGAAAAGTTAATTAGTTGATCGATACAACTTGTATACTCTCCTAATCTGAATAAGCTCCGGAAAAAAAATGAAGAATTTATTTGTGAAAAATTAATCTCATAAATATTTGATGAAAACTAAAAAATCAATAAAGATAATCCTGATTGGAAAATATATGGATTTAGAGAGACTCAGTGCTGCAACTCTCCTCCCTGATACACAATTAATTAACGGTAGTGTTCCTTCTTCTTATTTCTTTGTAACTTCTTGCTTGTTTATATCTTATTTTATCCTCTTTCTTTCTATTTAATACTACTTCTCCTCTCCTTATGTGCTTTTCTAGATAATCCCAAAAAAAAAAAAAAAAACCTTCTTTTTCTAGCTAATCTATAAAAATCGAACTCCCGAGAAAGTGACATCAAACTCTTCACAAAATTTTAAAAGAAAAAGAATCATATAGTAATTCGAAAGTAATTATTTTTCTTCGATTACATATTTTGAGTTTTTTTTTTTTTTTTTTACACCTCTTGTACAGAGTTCAATTAGTTTGAGATCACTAGTTCAATTTTTTTCTAATCCAAGGTTTGTTTTGTTAGATTAGTTTCATTTTCTGTTTGTAACCTTTCATGTAAAGGAAGTTATTCTTTTCTTTTCTCTTTTTATAATTTTTAATATTTATAAATTTAATGTGTTTTTATGCGAGAATTTTAATTATCATTAAAGGATTGTTTCTAGAATTTTAAGAAAACTTCTAACAGATTAGAAATCATGAGTAGAATCATCGTGTTATTGAATAAAAAATATAACAGTATAAAAAAATCTAAAAGGAAACAGAATATGTCATCATTTATATAATTAATCAAGGGTCAGGCTATTGTGACTTAATTTTTTTGACTTAATTTCATACACTATTTAATAGTCATTGATTTACTGCAATCCAAAGGTGGGAAAAAGAAGTTAAAAAGTAGTTTTTTTTAAAGCCAACTCAGCAACTCTTTCTACCGTTAGATTAAAAAAATCAATGGCTATTAAATAGTGTGTGAAATTAAGTCAAAAAAATTAAGTCACAATAGCCTGACCCATTAATCAATCCTTGTTTATTTCTTTTATTTCTACTAGTAATTAGTATACAATTGATAATTTTAATGTTTGCATGAAGCATTTCTAAGAATAGTATTATTCCAATCAATAGGATAAGTGAACATATGAAGTATAACTTCCACATTGTTAAGCATTAACCATTATTAACCAGTTGATATAATAAAACTGCAGTTCGATAATAAAATCATCTAAAATATGTTTATCAATAAAACATAAACTTTGATCATACCATAATTTGGCAAAAGAAGATGTTAACCTTCAGCTTCCACTTGCTGTATCATCCAAATTCAAATTCGAGTTGTTCGGATTACCTTAAAATCAAATGCAACAATAGCAGTGATTGTCAAAATTGTGGTTCAATTAAAAGATCAACATGACCTTTCTTATGTGAGCTTTTTTATTTTTACTTTTTCTCTATTCTTGATTCTAATACTCATTTCAAATTTAAAACAATAATGAGACTCAAACAACAAATAAAGTTAAGTAAGTTCCATTTGGATGCATAGATTTGCATAAAAATGAGTAAATAAGAATTCATCTCTATACTTATCCAAAACATGTTTATTTAGTTGGGATAATCCGAGATTCATAGTGGTTCAATCTTCTTTTCATTGAATTTACGAGCTTAATGTGATTATAAATATGATTTAAAAATTAAACAAATCGAATGATTTGCAAAATAGATCTATCTGTTGTAACCTTCGATCTTATATAAGCACTATTCTGTAAAGAGTTTCATCATTATATATACTGTAACACACACCATGTCCAGGAAGAATACCTCTATAATACCAAATGTCTCTTTCAGCTATTAGGTAAGACTTACAAAATTAATATCAACCTAAAATTACTTTATATACACAAAAAATATTAGTCAACTTATATTATTCCGAATAAATAATTGCTTAAGCTATCCTATAATTTATTTCTTTTCAGAAAATATGCTTGGTCTCTATATTAATGAAACCTATAATTTATTTGGCAAGCAACAAAGCTTGCTGCCTTTTGCTAATGGTAGAGTAAAAGGTAAAAAAGTTTTGAGAGGTGATATATATATTCCTTGCTTGATCATGAAAATGTAGGAAGAATACTCTATATATGTTGTATATTTTCTTTCTGATCTGCAGCTAAGAGTATACATATATTTTTAAAGCAAATTTTGGCACATTAACGTAAGTAATTAATGAAGATAGAGACACTGAAAAAGATAGAGTTTTTGCATATAAACTAACCTGCGAGAGCGATTGGATAATCTTTCCATTTTGTAAGGGGATGATCGATAAGAGGAATATTTGCAGTTGTGTTAGCTGCTGTCGAGTTTTTGTTTTTGTTTTTGATTTTGCTTTTATTCTTCTTGATTTCTTCAACACTAAACTTCTTACTGAGCTTCTTCATAAGCAAGCAATGTATGTGCAAGGACATAGACATTGAAAGATGGCAATAACTTCGACAAAAGTGAGAAAAGAAAGGCTAAGAAAAGTTCAAAGCACTGGTAGAAATAGGAAATGAGAAAAGATGAAGAGAAGTTTTTATAAAGCAACCCCCTTTTAACTATTTCTCTCTAATCAGTATTCACCCCTCAACTTGTAGAATTAATTTAGTAAACTAATCTTAATTTAGTTATAAGATTTTTAGTGAAATTAGAATTACAATTAGAAGCTTCAGCAAGATATTTTAATCATATATTTTCAAACACCAATTAATAGATCGAACAACAATATATATATATTATATATACTTATAAAATTTGTATCCCAATATATTACTTTATAATCCAAGTAGCGTGCGTTTTCAGCACCACATAAATGATGCAATAACATGGTGAGAAATCCAATTATAATGAATCACCATTCATGTCACTTGAACATTATAATTAAGTTGGTATTAAAGATTAAAAAATAATTCAAATTCATGTTTGAGGCATTCTTGATTGGATTCCTGGACTCCCAGCACCTTTGTAAGTTGCAATAACCCAGAAAAATGTCATGGCTTCTTCTTCCAATCAAGGTATATGTTTATGTGCCTTTTTTATATACATTAGAACATAAATGAATGCTTGATCATATCGTATATGGGTTGTCATTTTCCATTAGTTTTAAGTTAAAAAATTAAAAAATTTAAGTCAAAGTATCTTATCCCTATATATATTGAGAGTTTGAATATTGACTTATCTGTGGTAGAGACTGAACTTTCCCATTTGTAAGGAGCGGGAAGTGGAATGGTACTGGTGGTGATGGCTACCATGTTAACTCAGTTCCTCGTCTTTTTTCTCTTTCTACTTACATATAGCTTCTTTTTTCCTGCAACACTTAAAAGACTTCTCAACCGGGCCTTATTCATGAGGAGGGATAAGGGAAATTCCTTCTTTATATAGATAACAATGCCCAATAATTTAGACCAAAAAGAGAAACAAGGAAAGTTTCACCTAAAGATATCAAGAAAAAAAATGAGAAAGAGAGAGATCTAGACACAATGAGGCTGCACTACACTACACTAGGCAGATCATTAGATTTAACAGCATAAATATGTCCCCATGAAGTGGACATCGGCCAGTATTTGCTGCTTCCTTAAGGGGAAGATTATCTCAACAGCCCTCATCCTTCAATTGAATAGGTATAGAAGCATAATTTATAAATTTATATCTAATTAGGAGTTTTAATAATTCTAATATAATTAACCTCTTCACCAATTTTTTTTTAATTTTTTTAACCATTATTGAAACTTTTGTTTATTCATTATACATTAATCACAAGGAAGGTGGTAACGGCAATTAAATTAATAAAAAAATTCTCTTGATATTATCTATCTTGTGTCATTTGTTAAACTTAAAAAAAGAAGAGTATTTTTGTAGTAATTCAAAAGTCATAACTTAAGAAATTAAATTCAGTGATTCAAGAATGATAAAAATATTATACTTTCAGGCAGATATATAAATAATTAAGTCTAACCTTGTTTTTGTATCTATAGAAAAGGTTTTCTGTTTAAGCACTTTTTAAGATATAAATCTATATTAGATTCCTTCTAGGTTTTGCAATAGATCAGCTTTGAACATGAAAAGAAGATGATTTTACAAACTTTTCAAAGATTCATGAAAAAGGGGTTGGAGTGCTGCTCGCAAAGAAGAGACGCAAGAAGAGGTTGCAAAGTTCATCAATAGAGCATGAGTGTAGAAACGGTGAACCTACAACAAGCTCTAGGAATCTAGGAATTTGGTGCTAAATCTTCCTTTTTTTTGTTTTGATCTAATTTTTGTTACATTATTACCCTTCTTAAAATTGAGGATTAGGGAATAGTGAGAGAATTAATGGGAGCTGAATATCTAGAACAACTCTTATCTAAAAATTAAAGAGTTCATAAATTAATTTGGTATAAAATTAAAAAAAAAAATAAAATAAAACAAGAAGCGAATAAAAAATTATAGTTTATTAGTTTATATACAAAAATTTATATGTGTATATTATTATTCTTATTACTACATGGTATTGATTTTATGTTCATACATATTTGATTTTCAAAATGAATTAATGCTCCAAGAAAAACTAGTAATCTTATCATTAGTTAAGTTAACTGTCATCCTTTAGAAACATTAATATTGGGTTTGGGCTAAGTTAGGGCTCGGCTTATTGCCTACTAATGTTTGTGTTAGAAAATTAATGAGCTCTGATACCATTTGTAAGGTAATTATACGGAAACAAATAACATAAAGATTGATAAAATTCAAATAACACAAAGAGACAAAACATTTAACGTGGTTCGGCTTTAATTGCTTACATCTACGGATGAAGAGATAAATCTACTAGATCATAAGTATGTAATAGTACAAGAGATAAACCCGACACCAAACCTATTAGTGCCTAAGGGTAGCCCGATACCTACTAACATTCAGCCTAAAGGAATTATACCTGATACCTAATATAACAGAGCAACATGCTCTATCAGTGTTGAACCAAATCTCTACTCCTAAAATATTAAGGGTATTTTTCCCTTATGTCTAGGCTGTCTCTCTCTCATAACATCTCTTTATTAACTTGAACTGATTCTTAATCCCTATATTTATAGGTGTATATGGATATCTTTTATTCTTAATAGGAGTCTAATAGAAGCAGGACTCTTATTGATACAATAATTTTATTTTCCTATTCCTTCTATTAATCATATTTCTTATAAGAGTTAACTAATATAATAGAAGTCAATCATAATTAGGAAAATAGAATCCTAATTAAGAGCAAATCATAAAACCAAATCCTAAAAAGATTTCTCTAAAAAGTAGGATTCACATCATACTCTAACAGTTTGAGTGGTAATATTACACCCTACTAATCAACTAAATAATTCTCTTCTGGTAATTTGATGGGGATAAAATTGTAAAATAAGTAATTAATTAAGAGAGATGATGTAATTTCCTTTTGTATTCCATCAAGAATTTGAAAATTTCTTTGTCTCTAAAGATTTCTCCCCTCAATCATCACTCCATAAAAGCTTTCGGTGATGATCTATCTTTATAATAACAAAATGAAACTATATAAACTCCAAAGCTCTAATTTTGAGATTCAATTACGTGCACCCACATTGGCAGAGAGGTTCCGACTGGACATCATAGTCGTTGCTAGAAGGGACTGTGAGCTCCACTCTGTCGGACGGCATTGAATCACTTACTTCTCAAAAGAATTGGATGGAGTACCTCACTATCTGCTTGGTGGGGAGACCCCGTACTTCGATCCCTTCACTCACCCTCGGTCCTAGCTACCAAGTAGTCTTCTTTTTCTCTATTAGTTTTATGAAATTGTAAACCATTGTCTTGCTTGCCTTCTATGGTTATAATATGCTTTCACTATTAAATTGGAGCCACCCCATTGCAAGATTAATTTAACTCAGTTATAACAGTATTATCCATTTGAGTTTTAGCTTATAATTGCAGTACAATTGAAACTAAACCAGATTCTTTGAGAATTTATTTTGCTATAAGATTACATAAACCTATTTAAAATTAAATAATGAAAAAGCTTGAAAAACTTTTTTTTTATAATGCTTTTGTACTACAATTTTGGTTTGAATGAGATATTGCTCGCAATAAATGGATTGTAAATTAATTCATATGATCATGTCTATAATAGCTATTTTTCAGAGCTATTAGTGGTACAATTTATGAATTTAGTTAATGGTTTTGATTTTTTATTTATTTTATATTTAAAGATCTTCATTACTATTCCAATAGTAGTATTCTTATTGTCTTTTATAAAAAAATATTTATCTTTTCTTTATATTATGTACAACACATAAACTTGCTTTTTCTTTTTTAATTTTCTTCTCCTTTTTCTTTAAAACAAATCATTTCAATTTATGTGGGGACTTGAACACTTTATTTACCAAAATGGGGAAATAATTGACGTCCCTATGAGGTTTGGTATTTCTTCTCACCTCCCCCACTTTTTAACTGACCTTATTAGATTCCTTTAATTGAATTAAAATTTTGCTTCAAAGACCAAAATACCCTCAAAGCTTCCTTTAAAAGGAATAGAATAATCTTAAAGAAATTGAATAATTTTTAAATAAAAATTAATATAAAACAATTAGAATAATTATAAGTAGCTATTATAAAATATCTAAGGATAACACATAATAATTGCATTGTCAAGTATTTAATTTTTTTAATTGAATAATCAACTAATAACCCATTAAAAGAATAAAAGATAAATGTAAATCTAAAATAATTAATTACTTGATATAAATACATATTTCTATTAATTCTTAATTATATGAGTTTAAATTGGGATGATGAGAAAGTTACTAACGAAACTAATATCATAAATGACTGAAATGCCCTTAAACCATGGTTATTGAGAAAATGGGGGCTGTTGTTTTAAAGGGAAAGAGAATATGATTAAGAAAGAGAAAATAGATGACAGAGTTATTTTATTAATAACCCATAAATGACTGAAATGCCCTTAAACCATTTCTTTTACCTAACGTCGTTAAAAAAGTGGGGTGTTCATGTCATGTTTTCAGATATAGGGAGGTTAAATAAAATCCAAACTCAGGGGTGTCTCCCTTTAAAAAAGATATGTAATGTTTGGGATAGGTTGACAGGAAGCAGCTTCCGTTGCTTGCCTTGGGATTCAAGAAAGAAGTGGGCCAATTTCGTTGAAATAAAAAAAAAAGATGAATATACGAGGACACAAAGAAGCCCACCAGCCAAGCTATGATTATTTTTGTGGAAAAACTTTTAGCTCAGATTTCAGTTCTGCATACACATACAAATTCTTGAAGGATGCTCTTGTTCGTAGCAAAAGTTCAATATGACAAAGCAAGTTCATAGAAATTCGGTTTATATAAATAGAAAAAAATCTGTGACACATAGATTTCTGCCGAAAGGCCCAAAAAAGAGATCAGATAGAATGTGTATTTTTGTGCAAGCAAAAGGAGTAGGACCAGCTTGTGAAAGGATTAAGGAACCTTTTACGTTGAAAAATATTTGTAACTTACAGTTTTAAGACTTTTGCAAATTAAAAGGAACGTGTATATGAATATTCTTAGAGATGGAAAATGGGAAGGAATAATAGTTTCACTTCTTTCTCATCAGCGCTAAGCATATACAATTAAAAAAAATTACATTTATTGATGTCAATTCATCAACCATCTCAATCGTTGAATTTTGTTGATGAATTATTAGGATTTTGTATTTAGATTTATGTTAAAACTTTTGTAGCAAAAGATCTCGTCCCTATACTAAAAGAAACAATATTCAGGTTACTTGTAATTTTTGTTTATGTTAGTATCACATTTTTAATTATCAAAACAATTTTCACCTTGCTGGATATGCCACTACTTTTAGATGGTGTGCGCACATCAAGAAGGTTCTGAAGTATTATTCTTCTTCCAATAAGCAGGCATTGTGGTAACGATTTTGTATTTTGGGGCTCTAATACTGTTCTTATTGCATCATTTTATATAAAGGTTAATTTTTATTAATATATTTAGATCTGAAAAACAGAAAAAATATTTCTTAGTTTTAGCATCTTAGGATGTTACATCGGAGAATACTTGCATTTAGGTTGAAAAATGTACACATTTTAGACAAGACCAGAGCTCGAAATTTTGTGTAGGTTGGGCTGAATTTTATTTAATTTATTATTATTATTATTATTTTGTTTTTTGAAGTGAAACTGGAGATATGCAGCAAGTACTTAACAAATACTTCATTTACGTCGATAGCATGATTTTCTTTGTGAAGTTGCCTGCCTGAGATATGAAAAAAATAGTGGAGGATGATTTGAGAGAAGGATAGAGTTAATTTTGGAGGTTATAAGTTGAACCTGACCCTGATCTGATTCAGATCCGACCCAAATCAACTGAGTTAACGAATCCGATTAACCCAAAAATTGACCCGAACCCAAGCTAACCTAACCCTATTGGATCCATCCAAATCAAAACCCCAACCAAAGGCTCGTTTTTGTCAGCCCGTCTGGTTATTAAGTTGAGTCGGGTTAGACCAAACCCAACATATGCCCACCCCTAGCACAACCAATGATTAAATTATTCTATCTATAAAATTATCTTATAACTCTGCTTTCCTTAAGAAAAAAAGTGTATTATACAACTAATTGTTATTAAAAAAAACTCTTGTAAAAGGTTAGGGTCTACATTCTCATTTTATAGGTGGTCCCAAATTCGTCCCAAGTATTTTATCAAATATATTTAAGTGATACCACACAAAGAAAAATAACTGACGTTATTGCTAGTGCTAGCTGGTGCTTTTTATTGTTTTCTCTTTACGAACTGCGCAAGTAATTTGTCAATTCTAAGTTGTCTTTCTATTGACTAGAAATTCTAAGTTATCGGTTTCAAACCAATAACAATCGTTAGATCAATTCAATTATTATTATGTCATTATAGAAGCTGAACTTAAACGCGGAAGGGTCTAAAGCCCAACTATCGAATTAATTAGTGGATTTTCCGATTTGATTGATGCCTTCCCATGATACTTTACTTTACAACGTGATTTAATTGAGATAGACTGGCCCCATGTGAAGGGAATAAATGAGACAAACACGTAAGAGGTTGGAAATTTCTCAGAAGTGCTTAAACTTTTATAACTTAATTTTATTTGTAATTGGAAAGTACTTATAATTCTTGAGAACTTGGTCAAGGACGTCGACTAAGAAAACCTCAAATTTTAACAAAAAGAAAAAGAGAATCCAAATGAGAAGTTGAATTGACGCCAACGAAAACAAAAAGCTCTCGTTGTGTTTGACCCACATGGAGCTTTCTAGAGAAGGGAAACACATATGTATATACACACAATTTTCACTTGAAAACATAATCCATAAACTTAAAATTTAAAAATTTCTTTTCAATTTTTGTTTAATTCATTGCAATTGAAATTGGAAAAGTAATTTTTTAAATATCTATTTATATATATCTTTAAAATCTAATTATTCATATTTTTTAATAGATAAGAAATATAAGGTTTGAACAACTTTTGTCCAAGTTCCAATTATATATGTTTGCTTGTTTACTATGATATTGAAAGTAATAATACTGATTTTCAAAGCAAAACAACTTATGTTTAAATGTTTCATATTGAATATAAGCATTGAAGAATCAAGTGTCAAACTCAAAAGACTAACCTATTGTATGTAAGAATTACTTCTCTTTATAAACTCAGAAGTAAGAAGCTTCTTATTTGCACTTAACCAATGGTAAGAGTTAGCTCGGAGATTAAAGAGCATTTGTTCCAACTTTCACCGTTTTTCAAGATCATAATATGAAATCCTTTTATTTGTTTAATTTTTATTGCATTTAAAACTTAGGGCACAATAAAGAGATGACAAACAAAGAATGATTCTTTTAAGTATCTCCATTTCTTTTCTCGACAGCCTCACATGTACTTAAAGTGAGGGCAACATTGTAAATAGAAAAGAAAGAAAAAAAAGAGGGAAACTGTAAGTAGTGATGTTCAATCCCACTAGTAATCTAAAGAACCCTACTCTTAAACCCTTCTTCATTCTATTTCTAGTATAAGCTGTTCAATAAACAATAGTGAAACCAAGAACTCCTGGGTTTTAACTTAATATGCAAATTTATTCAATAAACAATAGTGAGCGCAGTTTCGGATACGATGCTAAAACTGGATCCAAGAATCTGCTGTATAATTAGGCGACAAAAATGTTCATATACCAAAAATGAAGAGTTGCAAGTAACTTCCGATTCATAAATGAAAAAAGAAAAAGAAGAAGAAGAAGAAGGAATATACCAAATTAAGCTATAAATATGAATTGTTCTTTATTTTGAAATAATTACCAAGCGAAGGCTTTGAAATCAACAAGTAATCGGTCCCTTAATAGGAAAGTTTACATTATTTTAAGGTGATGGCATAAATAGATATGTGAACAATTTAGATGTTTAAAGTAAAAAGTAGGTTTCTAATCTTTTAATAAGTGAGGACCCTTGAGTCTCAAGCCCTAGTCACAAGACCCCAACAGGGGCTGGAACGATGAACATATATAAAAATCATACTAAAAGTCATATTACCAGGCTTATATATTTGTCTTTTTCAATATTTATTATAATTGTGGAAACTAGATTTAATCTCAACTGTACAAAATACTTGATCCAATAATCTAAAAGTTACATAAATTAAAAATATCGTGCAATAGCTCCTTCTCAGGTATACATATTAAATTTCAGTAAGTATAATTAACTCTCAAAACTCCGGTGGTTAATGAAAAGACAGTTTCAAACTTTGGCGGGGAACAAGATCCCTTTGCGAAAAGTTAGAATTATGTACTTATGTAACCTTTAGATTGAAATGTTTCGGTTTTTTATTTTCCAATTATTCTTTAACTTGCTTTTTACCTCATCTTTACTCTCTCAAATAAACCCAGTTCCCTTCATTGGATCGCATACTGGACTGACTCTCATCTGTCTTCTTCACCTCTCTCTTCCTTATCTACACTGGAAGCCAACTCATTTCATATTAATTTCTGCATAACTTTCTTAACCATATCCAACACACTACCTCTCTAAGTGCCCTCAACTTTAAATTTCTTCTGTTTTTGTCTCCAGGAGGAAAGAAAACTTACTTGAGCATACGTTTGTTCTAATGAGTTCGGCAGAGATAAACACAGAAACAATGAGGTGAGTTACCTGCAAATTAACTTCTATAATAGGTGACTATTTTACAGTCCGTAAAGTTATAAGTAAAGAGTCGTCACAGCAAGCGTTAATTAGTGATCGGACATGAAAAGATGTAAGCCTCTGCAATCAATGCCTCCGGCCTGGCTTGGCCACACTAGGGAGCTACATAGTCAGGGCCTAAGTGTTAGCTTTTTGACTATTTTCATTAAGCATTAATGAGGTGGTCCATAATATTTATCATTATTGTCCACCTAACACCCACTTACNCATAATTAATGCAATTCATCATTATGTTTACCTATTAATTACAATTCATGATTATGTTTCCACCTAACATTTGATGGAAATGTTAGTGGATTGATTATATATTCACAAGGTCCCTAAGCTTGGTAATGCTAACGTGAATACACCATCAAGAATTATTACAAAAGCTTAGAAGAGTACTTGTGTTCCAGCACCCTCTGCAAGCTTCAATGGCGGGAGGTACAAATTTAATTTTTTAAATTCCGCATTCAATATACTTTTGTATATTATATAAGCATATTTTCGTGTTTTTATGCTAACA
>JANLJB010029968.1:0-19041 GCA_026212285.1 Bursera cuneata
CTTCTAGACCATCATTTTAAATGCAGAGTAAAGCTATTGGTTCAATATGATAATCTGTTTTTATTGTCTCTCCTTTTGGTATCAATTTCTCCTCATTATTAATGTGTGTGGATGTTTGACTTCACAATCTATGAAGGGTGTGGATGGGATCTAATCTAAAGCCATCTATAAGAACATTAGGTTAATCTGATTAAACCAATGATATGATAAAGAACTAAAGGTACAGCTAGGGTTGGACAACCACTCCTGAAAGCTTACAAAAGGTAAGTCTTCAAATGCAAGCAAGCTGCATTATGATTAGCCTCTTCAGTTTTATTTAAAAGAATTTAAAGTAGTATATGCTCGAGCTATTGAACTTTCCCATAGCAACACAAAATTATAAAATTAAAGTGAATTGAACCATCGTTTTTTTTAAAGGCAAATTATGCTGACCGTACACGCGAAACTGGTATGTTATTTCTTATATCAGGTCCTCTCGACGTAGCATGATTTGTTAGTGCTCTCTCTCTCAACCAAAACCTTATTTTAGACTCGGTTTACTTTGCTTGGAAGTGTTCCGCGTCGATGGGAATGGCGTAGACATCTTACGTAAATCATGATAAAATCCAAATGCAAGCAAATGAGCAACAGTAATGAAACAAAGCGTCTTTGAAAGGGTTATTTACCCAGATAAGTCTATTTAATTCAATGAATCCACCCACAAACTTTTAATTCAATCAATCCCAAAATATATCATTCATTAATGATATGGTGTGACGAAACCATCATTTCTCCAGATCATGTTAAAAACGGTTTTATACTATATTATTGATATTGCCAACAGTCAAAAGATTGACAACAGCCCGCAATTAATCTACCATCCAACAACATCATCCTTACCACAGATTTATCCTTACGGTATTTGCTTTCCAAACTGTTATTGTAATCAAAAGAAGGGGACCATAGAGTTGCTTAGAAGCTAAAGAGTTGATTAGTTTGTTGCTAACTTAGAAGGAAAAGATCAATTCTATGCTTTGTGTTCATGAGCTCAAAGAATCTAAAACTCTAGATCACAAATCAAGGCTGTTCAGCTTACAAGTACCTGAACAAAAAGAATTTGAATAGTTCTATAGACTTGTATCTGTGAATTTATATCCTACTTGCAAATTTGCTCTAAGAAAGTTAACTAAAATGTTGCTTTCCTTTTTTTGGCTCAACCTAAATTTGTTGAAACCTTGTAAATTGTATGGTACATAAAATCACATTGAACCATATTTTCTATCATTCGATATCCATGTTGCTTGAGAAGAAACAGAAGGCCGTTCCCAAGAGGCCTCATTGGTGAAGGTACCATTAACGTCCTCCGGTCGCGAGTAGCTTTGCCCGGCCCCACTTACCTATTATTAGGTCCCAAAATTCAACAAGTGTTAGCTTGCATGTGAGGTAGAACATTATATTTCCATTGGAGAAGTCAGAATGGGCAGTTAAAATTATTGGGCGGGTTCTCTTGCTTAGCAAGCTCTGTTTACTTTTTAGAATAGGGACACTAGGGTGAAGGTTAAATGTTCATAACAATATGATCCCAAAAAGGGTAAATGATGTATAAGTAATAATAACTGGCATATGATATCAAATTATATATATATATATTGCCTATCAGGGCTATGGCATAGGTTGCCTCAAATCAGCAAGTGGTCTTGAAAATATTATCATTTGGTCAAATTGGCCTGTCCAGAATATCAACTCAGCAAAAGATTGACCATTAGGTCCAAGCTTCAATAAAATAATTACTCACCGTTTCTAAACATGCAGAAAGAATTGTCATCCCTGGCAATGCATCAATCCCACGCTGCATACAATAAAATTTTAGGTAATGTTTATAAACTGTGATGAAAAACCTAAAAATGATACATAGAGAGAGAGGGAATCGAGAAGGCCTACCAGTTGCTCCACTCGTGTCTTGTAAATGAAACCTCCACAGCAGAATAGTGTTGATGAGACAATGAATCTGCTTCACACCAAATTATCCAATATCAAAATTAAAAAATAAAAACACTCTTGCATTTACTTCAAGTTGTAAAGGATTAATAATTTAATAGAAAGGTGATAAAGACATGTTTTGCGTCACATTTGGTCTATCCTTCAGAACTTTAACAACGAAAGAAGTAATTGCTAGCCAATAATATAAATTTATAGGAATTTATTATTGTTTTTGTTTGTGGGGGTGGGAGGAGAGAGGAGAATGGTTTGACTATCGAGTTCACCTGTCTTATTAAACATCAAACATGCTAAAAGTCTATGCCTGAACTAGTGTAAGGTAAACTTTAGTCTTTATTAGTAACAAAGAGAAGCATGCAACAGCTTTCAACCAGGAATATAACATGATAAAATTGACTCTTAGTCAATTTGAAGCATATTAACCACTTGCTACATTACTCCAATTATCATTCTACAGCTGTGTCTTTCCTTCCCTACTCTTATATGGGGACAATCTATGAGTTGGCAAACACAAACAGCAAATAAGGTAGAGCACACTACACATATGACATAGACGCTTGAATCATATGTTAATTATTTTAGTTTGATGTTTGTATCATATGAAAAAAATATGGCTTTGAATAATCAAATACATGCTCTTAACTTCTTCTATAACACAGATCACTAATGAGAATTGTCATACATGCAAGATATCACTCCGAATATAGCCCATCCTCTTGTAGGGTCTCTTCCTTGATCCTGCCTATATTCTGCAAAGTTAATTAAAACCAAGGTAAAGTTCAAGCAATTAGAACATGAAACATCAACCGCAAATCGTAACTAACGTTGAAGTCAACACAAGCACTTGATGATGTTCGATGCAAGAATTACTAACACCTAGCCCAACAAATAATCTTATCCCATCTGTCACCTTTTCTTATTGCCAGTTTATATCCATTCATGACAAAATTCAGGAAAATTATATGCATCATGTAGGAACGCATTCACAGTTGGTGGATTTTTAAGGTTATATTGGAAATAAGTATCAAGGGGCAAGTTCTATGTAAAACAGAAGGTGAATAACTGAAAAGCAAACATTCACATCCAAGAACGAAGGATCTTACTATTCATAAAATGTATGGAGTACCAACAGGATGACAGAGAGTAGCTCTGCTCAGTGAAAGAAGCATGAACTTACCACACATTTTTGTAAGGAAAAATTGGATGGGGTCATAACCCTTAACTGGTATGGTGATGTTAACTTCATATGGACTATCACGGGCCATCTCACCTTGCAAAAGATAAAGAAGAAATTCAGAAGATAAGATAACGTGACATATCAAAAACAATGTGAGTAAGTGGCATTCATACATCTCCAATCCACAATTAATATAGTGGGTGACAAAGTTGTAGGAGGGCTCCCATTTGCTCCTGACCCTGATAAGCTAACCTTGAGCCCTTTTTCTGGAAAAACCTGAGAAAGAACACAAGTAAACATTAATAAAATTTGCTCGGTACTAAAAGATTTCCCATCCATTGGACTAAAACGATATATTTTACCTTAAAACTAGGTCTTTGTACCAAACTGGAAACAGAAGCAATAGCAGTCATATAAAGGGCAGCATGAGTCTGTTCGGTCCCAAAACTGCACATTAGACATGAATAGAAAATAAATTTTGGTCAATGACTCAAACACTAGACTATGCCTAATAAGGAAAAAACAAAAAACAAAAAGGTAAAGATCCAAAACAAATAATAATACAGATCACATACCTGAAATCATAATGTGACTTTTCAAAACCTACTTGAGTTATGCCATTTTCAACCTTCAAAATTTTCAAGAAGTAATTATTTCATCCAATAGTTTCCTGTATTTATACTAATTAACAGTTGCCAGTGAGGATTATCTTACTATTTCCCATGATCGCGGATGAAAGCCAACTGTAAAGCCCTCAAATACCCGTGGACCTGGTTTCTCGCATGGAATTGCAAGTTCAATAACAACTCTGAAACAGTTTGAAACAGTCCAACATTTAGAGAATTTACAGCATTGCATCTAGCAAATATTTCAAAAATAAAATAAGAAAAGGTTTGGTCATTTTCTCAAAATTGCACAAGGGTCTACATTAACATTCTAACTCCTTTCTAGCGCTAAAAGGTACAAAAATAAATCATATTAATCTTTTTGTGATTTTTTTCCACCTTCAGAAGATCTGATGGTTATGATTAATGTTCAGCATGCAACCAACACTTTCTCATGGTCTACATTTGATTTGATACCATGGCAAAATGTATTTGATTTGAACTTTACACCTCATGGGCCACATTTTTTATTTTTCGAGAGTAAATAATCCACATTTAAAGAAATATTCCATGAAACTTATTACAAAGTGTCAACTTTTTTCTCCATGCACCTATCAAACCTTCAATAGAAACAGGCACTCCATTTTCTAACTAATGTGTCTTCAGCAAAGTCCAAATATCCAGCATTGGTAGTATTAAAGTAAGAGTCTTCAATTATAAAACCAAGAATAAACTCTAAATGCTGAATGGAAAAATGGTGCAGTATATCATGGAACTTGAAGGGCTGCAAATAAGTACCTGCAGGTTGACTCATAAGTAACATTGCATATGCATCCAAGTCCACCTGATATAAAGATAATTAGATAACAACATAGACCTTAAACTACTTTGACTTCCAAAGACACCAAGACATGGGCAGTTAAAAGATCAAAAAAAAAAAACATGAAACAATTTTAAGCCTAGAGCAAAGCAGAAAAAAAAATGTATACATATATATATATCTTGGTTAAACAGGAAAGACTTTTGAGCAATTTATCAGCACAATGCAAGGACAGTAAAAGATTCAGGACAAGGAAATAGAAGAATATCATGTACTTGCAGATTTCATTCTTCTAATTTTAAATAATTAGCTTCCATGTTTGAAACCCTCGCTTTATTGAACTGTTTTTTCACTCCTGAACAAGCTATTTTCTCTTAATATAATTTTAATGGTTCTGTTATACATACATATATATATATATAAAGTTAAAGACCTCTCCTCACAAAGCCAGTCCCCAACCAAAGAAGACAGGGTTGAAAGTTGAACAAAGAAAACTGATGAATTGTCAGAACATAAGCACAAGAAAAAATGTGTATAAATTAGCTATAGTCACTAAACATACCACATTAACCACAAAATTCTCTTTTCAACATAATTATTCACTAGAAGTTTTTCAGAGGTTTTTGTTAACAAGTCTAGAGGTTGAGTTTAACCTTTTACTACGATAATTTCCTCCTCTCCAACATGTTACAAACCTACCTAGTTCCCTAATATAATTATTTAATTGCAAAATTTCCACTACTTAATTATGCTTCCAAACATGGAAACATGGGGCTCAGTTGCATCAAAGACAAATTCACAAAATTTAACATATTCAATAAGAGAGTCATATCCAGCCACATTCAGGGAGAGGAAGCCATCCCCCTTAGCCCTCAATAAATTTAAGAAGGAAAAAAAAAAAAAAAAAAGAGTTTGTTCATATAACCTTTTAAATGTTACCTCTTTATAACTTCCCTTCCTCCCNAAGCCATCCCCCTTAGCCCTCAATAAATTTAAGAAGTAAAAAAAAAAAAAAAAAAGAGTTTGTTCATATAACCTTTTAAATGTTACCTCTTTATAACTTCCCTTCCTCCCCCCCACCCTCTAGTTGTTTCCTCCTTACAACAAGATCCTCCAAATAAAATTTACCAGTTCTGCCCTTAGTCTTATCAACTCCAAGCATATTAAGCTACACGACATTTGAAACCTAAAAATGAAGAGCAGACAAACCTTTACATTGTCCATTTAAACAATTCCCACAAATGACATTTACCTGAAATTACAAACAGAAAGACATACCACTGCATATATTAGTACAATGAGGAAGATGCATACTGGCCATGGACTTCTATTATAGAAAATGTCATAGAAACTATTAAGTTATAGAAACAGTAATTTTCTGCAATTTCCACAAATTTGCACAACAAACCTGGGCTGTACGTCCCATCTTGTCATAACTTTCCTCACATTTTGCAAGGTCCCCATTGTAAAACCCCTAGAGACACAAATATATCCTAGTATATCAAGCTCTACAAATCTGAAATGTATGTATGACTTTGAAAACTTTAAGTTTACAAGTAATAAAATAAAAACTTCAAATTCTAGTTACAATGTGGCAATAATTTCAAACACTCTAAAACGTTAATTTCCACAGAAAATCAAATTCTTCAATTCCAGGGAATAAGGGAGTAATCCTCAGTATTCTCAAGGAAGTGATTGAGAAAGAGAGATGAACTAGAACAGGGAGAGGGATGGTGAGAAACTAGCTCTCGAAGAAATTTTTTTAACAGCCACACCTACATGTACGAGTATCAGTGAACACAAAGGTATTGCAAAAATTAGTTTGAACCTATAAAAAAACAAAAGGAAATAATCACTTCAATTCCATCACTAATGATTTCATAATGTAGCAACTGGTTTCTTGATACTTCAGCGGTCATACTCATGAGATTCTGCATACTTAGGCTATCATACTCATGAGATTCTGAATATTAGCTGCCCTCCTGAAGTGGGAGGAAAACTAAATCTCACACAAGCCAAATAATAGAGTTGCAACGTCTATGAAGAACCTTTTTTTTTCTTTTAACAACACTAATAAATCACTAACTTCAAAAAAGCAAAAGAAGCTAAACTTGTATTTCTCTTTAGCATATTCTTTCTGTTTTTAGGCTTTTTTTCTTCTTCAATGAAAAGATTCAACATACTTCTTATTAGATTTTCCATCTAGATCTTATCATGTGTTACTGTTCCTCATCAAGACAACAAAGAGAGAGAGACAGAGAACAATCTAGCATTCTGGGCAACTCCTGCCCAATGCACAAAGGAAAACACAATGCACATTAAGTGCTAGCTATGCCAATAATGATTAATACTAAGTTCACAAATTTTGTTTGAAGTGGGCTTACTTGAACAAAGTGAACATGTCCTGAACCAGCAACAAAGTGGTTGAACTTATCAAATCGGCCAAAACCTACATATCCCTGCATAATTCTGAGCATGTTAACACAATGTAAATACATTTATTTCACCTGAGAGAATATGCATAACATGGATCAAAATTATTTTTGACTACATAAAACCTTTAAAGCTTATATAGCTCTAAAGTTGTTCCCAGCTTGGAGCAAAATGAAGAAATCTTTAGATCTTAAAAAATTATTGTCAATGCATATAAGGACAGGAAGCAAGCTCTCCAAATGAGGAGAGGTGACACTGAAATTAGGACCCTTTAATTCAACCATTTTTTGCTAGAGCATAAAAAAAGGTTCTTGTCAAACCAACAGAATAAAATGGTAAGAAACACACATAGAATGCAAAATTTAAACAGAAATTAGTTGTGCAAGTAACGGCATAGTTAAAATGAAGGCATGGTGCTGCATGCCTCAAGTTGAAGAAACAATCAACTACAACAAGCCAAAATCTATTTTCCAAGATCATAGATGTCTTCTTTTCCCAATCAAATTTGGTTTCTTCACTACCATGATTAAAATGATTTAAGTAACAAGTTATTGGTATTGACAATTGAAACTGGAAAATTTTGTTTTCTTTCTTTTGTTTGTCTCAGCCCATGATTTAAACAAGTTGCAAATCTATTTTCCGGGATCATAGATGTCTTCTTTTCCCAATCAAAATTGGTGTGTTCACTACTACAATCAAAATGATTTAAGTAAATGTATCAAATAAATATTTTTAATTTTGCACATTTAACTAACAGCAATTTAAGAAAAAGCACACCGTTTTTTGTGCTCTATTCTCCACATCTCTGCAAAATCGAACCACCAAGTCGCCGTTCTGTTCCTGTGGCATGAGCAGCTTAAGATGTAGTACTCTGGACACTAAAATCTAGAAATGGAACACTCAGCATACTTCAAACAATTGGACCTTCGTATCATTATAACAATTACCTTGTCTTCATACTCAAAAGATTGTCCAATCCAGCTACTCTGAATAAAATCTTAGTGAAAACAACCTTAATAAACATTTAAGCTGAAATTGAACTGAAGCATTCATAGCAGTAGACAAGGGAGTAACTAAATTCAGAGAATTTAACACACTTAGAGCCCTTGACAAATTCGAATAACTTATAACGTAAACTAATGTAGGATACAAAATCAACAATGCGACTGGAATTATCAAGAGCGTAGCAATTGGATCTCGGTACCGCAACTGCAACAGCTCCGAATCCTTTTAAAACAATTACTGAAAGAAAACGATTGATTAGAATAACATAATCCAGACAATAATAAAACAAAATCAAAAGGCAACTTACCAGTGACTATGACCAATAAGTAATTCACTGAAAGCGCGTTTAAACAGCATTTCACGCTCCGGATCACTTCCATGGACAAAAGGCGCACTCTCATCGCGCACTGCAAACAATATTGAAACAGAAATAACGCGAGCAATTTAATCTACTGATATTGTTGACTGCCGGAGAAACCGAGTCTATATTATCGTCTGATGCTTCACTGACATGTGATTGCTATTAAATGTGTTAAAAGAAAATGCGCGTGAAACTATTATCACGTTACAAATTTGTCGCAAGAAAACCAAGAGATTTCGTTAGCGCAGAGAAATACCTGAACGCGGATATCTTTCGTTGCCGGACCTGAAGTTAAATCTTCTGTTGGATTGCTGATGAAAGGGAGCTACTGAAGCGACCAAGAGAAGAGAAGCAACCTTATTATTTTTCCAGTCAAACGTAAGGTGTTTAATTGAAAAATCATAAAAAATTTTAAAATTCGGATATATTTATTTAAAAACAGGTTAATTAAAGGTTATGTACTGTTAGTCGGTAGTTAAATAAAATAGACCGTTGACGTATCAATTAACGGGTCAATAGATCAATATTAATGGATCTATAAGTGGGTCAAATTTATAAATATTTTAATTATTCTTCTATATATTTTTACTCTTTTTGTAAATATTATTTTAAAAAAACTATAAAAATTCGGAAACACAATTTCTGTTGACTTCTTTTAACTCAACAAAATTTTCTTAGAAAATAAACTTAATATGTAATTACGTAAGAAACGAGGGAGGTGTATAATTAATAAATTAATAAATCAATATATACAAAATAAATTATATAATTAAAAATAATAATAATTCATAAGTGGATGCCATACTATTAATTGAAAAAAATATTTTTTTTATATTTTTACCCATTAATAAATTTGTATTATACTAAATTTTATAATTTGATTATGCATTGTGGAAATAAGCTTATATATATAAATGTTGTACTAATGAATGTTATTCGAGAGAAAAAGCAAGATAATGCATCTACTAATTGAATGCCACATCACAATCTATTTAAAATGAACGTATGCATAGGTAGCTAATACGGTTAACTAGTTACTGAAACGTAAATCCAAAAGTACAACTATGAATTAATTAGGATCATTCTATATTTCTATTTACTATGTTAGATTTTGTTGTTAGTATGATAGTATCATATGGTTATTCATACATACTGGCAGATGATTTATCGATTATTAACAATACAATAATTATAAGATAATTGTATTAAAAAATTAAAAGAAAAAATACAAAGTAAATTTCGTGCCATCTAACCCAAAATGTGAACTTGCACCGCACAGTGTTAAATAAAGTAAAAAAATATTGAAAAATTATGACAACAGAGTTTGAGAGGGATCTTTTAAAAAATAACAGGTTCTGAAAACTCATAGATTTCAGGCAACAGTATGATGTTGATTACGAAAATTTAAGAGTTATCTTAATATGTTATGTTCTAAAAGGATCCCTCAAACTCGGTTATTTGTCATAAATTTTCAAAGATATTGAATACTTCTGCTCATTCTCCAATTTTTAACTCATTAGATCCCATTTTCATTTTTAATATTTTGATATTTTTAGACGAGATGATTTATCGATCAAATAACTTGTTAACTCATCGAGAATTCAATGACCAAATTATTTTCTTTAATCAACTTATTATGTCTTATGAATGAGTTGTTTATTGAATCATCGATTATTAGATATCTAGATAATTGGGAAATTAAACAAAATAGCCCAAATTAAGGGCAATCTTTGGAAATTAATTAACCTTATCAATTCATTTGATTTACCTATCAATTTATAATACTATTATGAAAATATCATCACCTTTGACCTCTCTCAAACCATAACCTATGTAACATACTGTATCATTTCAAACCCAAACCTACCAGAATCTCTTCACCCCACACCCCTTTACTCCACCAATTGACCAAATCGAAAACAAACTCTTTATACTTAATTTTTTCTCTTGATTTGATTTCTATCAATTATTTTATATGTCCAACGTCTATCTATTCGTTATCTTCTGGGTATTGTTTATGGATAAACTCATTGCATCCAATTAATTTTGAGTATTGTGCTCTGATGCTTACGAATGGGGTATTTGGAGTTGTAATGCGACTGTAAAAGGGAGTTGTGTTATGTATGGAGTTCTACAATTTTGGGGGTTATACAATTTTTTTGAATTATAAACCGTCAACCATTAGTTGTTCTTTATAGTCTAGCTATCCTTGACTATCATTCAACAGTCCTTAACGGTCCTTGAATGGTTTTGATGGTCCTTAATGTATGTTGAGCATAAGTTTATGCGAAGAAGTTGAAGGTGAGGTGAGAGCATAATGATCATTAAACCGAATTTGGTTAGATAAATAAAAAAAATGTGAGTTGATTATTTTTTAAAAGACCCCCCTTAATTTGGGTTATATAGGTTAATTTCATTAGATAATTAAACAAAAAAGTTTGATTAAATTTAAATAATCTATACAAAAATATTTATTTTTAAGGAGAAAAGTGAAACATACCTTCGGATTGGGAAGATGAAGTCTGCTGAGGCTATTAAGTCTTAAGCCCATGTCCATGGCCCAAATGCTTCGGTCGATGTTACAGAATCAATCGTTTAGGCCCAGCGGACCAAGAGTATAAGTGTGGCGAAAGACAACCAGTAGAAGGGGAATCGTGGAAGCAATGGCGTCATGCGAAGGACTGGTCGTAAGATTACCACAGGGAACCAACAGCCCATCTCTCTCACGAGGTTGTACAGTAACAATGAAAATCGCCAATAATAACAAGGGGTAATAGAAAAATAAATAAGATTAGACTCTGTGTAAACGATGTTAATATTTAAATTATCTTTCTCTTTCTAGTTCTTGTAATAATGTTAGGTATAGCAGTGTAACGAGTGTTTGTGCAAAAAAAAAAAAAATTTTATTCCAAATCAACCTTGCTCTCCAAGGCCAGTGAAGGATCTTGTGAAATTAACAATAATTTTTGTAATCAATGTAATATAAGCTCATGTATGTTTATGCAATGTAAGGGTGTGAATAAAATTTTTAGAAACCTGAGGGGTGATAAAGTGATTTCGCAAAAATATACAAATAATTATCACCAACCTGAATCTTACCTGTAGTTAATAAAGACCAATTAGTGTTCTAACATAATAATTGAATTGATTTGACCGAAGTGAAAAAACAGAAACCACGCCACCACGAAGGGTCAAATTCAAATCATACAGAATTGGCTACAGCAAACTGCACGAACCGCCTCTTAACAAGTGTCACAGGTCGCGAAGCCAAATGTACACAATCTACCTCCACAGCCAAAGGACAGAAATCGAAACCCTAAAATGCCGAGACTGGTAAAGACTGTCCTCTCAAACTCAAGCTCCAACGGAACAACAAAAACAACCAGAGATGGCGAAGCATCCGGCTTCGTGGTGGGTCCCACTGCAGAAACGATGGCTATTGGCTCTGCTGATCATGCTGTCCACCTCCACCGTGATTGCCTTCTTTATCAGAGCTGCTTTCGATCCCTGCGATCGCCACCTGGAACTTTCCAAGAACCGAGTTAACTCAATTCCTCCGCAGACCGCTGCCAAGCCAAGTCCGCTCAGTTTCATGAAGTCCAAACTTGTTCTCTTGGTCTCGCATGAGCTTTCTCTTTCTGGTATTTTTTATGCATCGTTATCATTCGGTTAACTACTACTCACCCAGTTTAATTATTGTTTTCCAATTGTATTATCCGATAAACAACTAACTGCTTAATCCATTTTTATTTATTTTAAATTTAATAAACGATATACATTGTTCTTATAGCCGTAGTTCTATAAAATGTAGCCGTTGAGCATGTTTGTTCTGTGCTTTCTGGACCACTTTTAAAAGAAGAAGCATAGACCATCTATTCATAATTGTACATTAATGTTTTCCACGCTATTGTGAATGTAGTGGAGTGTTGATTTGCTTGTTGTAACTAACAGAAAGTCGTGCATAAATTTTATACTTGGATTGAGCAGTTTCCGCCATACAAATATGGGTAATTAATGAAATATATGGCAAGGAATGTGCATCAGTTATCAATCTAGAAAACGTGATAGTTCAAGTAGCTTATCCACTATTGGTAGGTTCTATGAAACAAGTGACTGCATATGCAAGTATTCTCCTCTGTTAAATTAATTTCATAACGAAAATAGGAAAGCGAGTGTGAGTAATGAGTATATTCCAGTTTGTCGAGTTTCAATGTAAAACTAATGTACATGATTTAGGATCATTCAATCTCCTTAATTTTGTGAAATTCCAGAAACTCATGATCTTGGGTGGTGCTTTGACATGCTTTCCTATCTGTTCACACTTATTTACATGATTATGCTTCAAATTCATGTATTTTATCAGTTATGTCCAGATGTAGTTTGGGGGGCTTCATTAAAACGAGATTTATGTATTTTATTATATATGCTTTTTGCATACTTCAAGGATTGCAGGTCATCAAAACCCTAGTTTAAGAAAAGGAATAAAAAATTCTTTCCAAAAGGCAGCTAGTTGCAGTTAACAATGTGTTTGTATTTATATTTCTCCAAATATTTAGTGACCACATTTACTATTTTTTTGCATGCAATGAGAGTCTAATGTTGCTATAGTAGCTGTATGTGCAATTTAAAGATTTGTCTTTGTCAATATCCTTCCATGAGATACCTTTTTAAAGAATAATATGACAAGCATCAAGGTTTAAAATAACAGTTTCCTTTCATGTAATTGAAATGACAGTGTACAAAGACGTGTTGGTCGGTTAGGGAAATTTGGCATGTTATCTTAATTCTGGAAAATTAGCATCTATTGTAATAGAAGAACATGTGGGTAAATTATAAGTAAACACAGAAACTTGGTTTTAATGGTTTTTTATATTGTCTTTCTATATTAGAAGTACTTGATGATAATTATTTCTTTTTTTCTGATATATTTCATTTGTTTCCTGTAATATCTTCTCAGGTGGTCCATTATTGCTGATGGAGCTAGCATTTCTATTAAGGGGTGTTGGTGCTGAAGTCTATTGGATGACAATCCAGAAGCCAGCTGAAGAAAATGAGGTGATATACAGTTTGGAACATAAGATGTTGGACCGTGGAGTACAGGTTAGAATATTTTTGTATTATTCATCTTGTTATCATGCATTTGACATATGCATTTTGTTTAATTGACCTTTAGGGTTTTTTTTTTTCATTTTTTATTTTCTTCTTTTTATATTTCGTTCCATTAATTAGAGTTTAGATATACATGTAATTCATGACAGGAGTTACACGTATATTGAATATACTCTTGCTTTGACCAATATTGAATTGTTATTATAAACTCATTATTATTTTTGAGTTTGAATTGTTAGAAAAATATTTCTGACTGAAGTAAAACTCTGTTATTTTTACTGATTGTCATGTTCTCTTTTCCCTTCTTTAAAGTGGGATTTTGTACTTTTGAGGGAATTGAAGAGGCTAGCATTTTGGAGAAGAAAAGGATCTTGATGCACCCTTATTTTCCACTTTATGGGCTTGTAAATGATGTCTTTGCTTAGGATACACTCTGTAGTAGTTGTATAGAGATCAACTGAATAGATTCAGAAGCTCTATTTTGTCTTGGTTGACTAACAGTTGACCTTTGAGTATATTTATGGTTGAGTATCACCACTTCTAGTTGGGAACTGATAATACCACTCTTTTGGTATGTAATAGCTATTTGAAAATAATTAGTTATGTTTAAACTTATCTCACTAATATCAGAGCTGAAATGTAGAAACACAACTTTTGGAGTAAATAAAAAAGTGGAAGATCTATTGTCTGAGCATGTACATCTCTTATTTTGTGCAACTTCTTACGTTTTGGAAGGAAAAACACCGTTGGCTGTGTGGTTAACTTGTTGAGTTAATCAGCTTAATAAACATGTTTAGCTTACCTTGAAGCCAAAGCTAATTTATGAGTGATATCCTTTTTTCTTTTTCAAACAAAACGACCTGGTTCCATGCCCAGGAAAGACTTTAGGATTAGGAGATGCCTTCATGTCAAAGCAACTCGACCTGTTTGTTGATTGGTCTCTTCCTCATCATGTCTCTAAATAATGATAGCTAACAGTCTTCGCTTACTGATTTATTTAAGCCTGTCACCCTATTACTACTTTCCTGATGTGGAGGCTAACCTTGAATATGAACTCAACTCTTATCTTATTGTGATTATGGTGTGAAGCCACAATTTTGATCTAACAAACTTTGCCTACTTATTCATTTAAGCCCCGCACCTTTTTGCTACATTCCTGATGTGGATGCTAACCATGCACATGAACTCAACTCTATCTTATTGTGATTATGGTTATATCCTTCTATAACATGTTGTATGTATGTGTTACATGTCTAAAGTTTACTGTCAAATAAATTGTTGTTGAGTTCAAGTTGAACAAGTCCAAGTGGTTAGGCATGGACCAAGTATTTCGGATGAGACTACTCTTCTCCTAGTCCTCTTCTAATTACTTGGGATCTTCTATTTGATTTTATCTTTTGAAGAAAGCCGTTCTAAAATTTACATCTATTTAAGCCAAGCTGTGCAGAATATAAAGAACAGGCATATTTCAAATCTCAGCTCTTTAAGTTGTGTTGATGCCAAGGTTCCTCTATTAACCTTAATTACTCTCTTAAAAATTTAGCTTTCATCATAGGTTCCTACGAGAACAAAAGAGCCAATCTGCTGTACATACCTATATGTATGTGTGTATGTATATTTTTGTGTGTTTTGTGTGAGTTAATATCTATAAGATCCTGAAAGCAGTCTTGGTTCAGCTACCTTGAGTTTGCATCATGTGTTGAGGTTATATAAATTTGTTTTACTCTATGATCTTAGATTCAGTCCCACACTCCCAATTATGATTATCACATGCTTTCTGCTGTTCACTGGAGGTTGAATGTTCTAAAAAGTTACCATGTTTCTAAGTGTGCCTTTTAAACATTGTTAGGTCTTCTCTGCACAAGGTCGAGAAGCTATAGATACGGCTCTTAAAGCAGATCTGGTTGTTTTGAATACTGCAGTCGCTGGGAAATGGCTGAATGTTGTTCTCAAGGAAGCTGTTCCTCATGTTCTTCCAAAGGTATTGTGGTGGATCCATGAAATGCGAGGGCATTATTTCAAATTGGATTATGTCAAGCACCTTCCTTTTGTTGCCGGTGCTATGATTGATTCACATATTACCGCAGAATACTGGAAAAATAGGACTCAGGAGCAGTTGAGGTAAACAACTATAATTTGCATGTTTACTTTCCTGTTACTTTGCTAAAGCATTTCTTAGTTGCTTTAGACTATAACTTCAATTTTGTTCCCATTGAAGACAGACCAAACATAGGCTTCTAAAGTTGCAAGACTTTTAGGACAAGTATAACAAATCTCTTTATTTCAAAAATTAAAATGGCTATGCCATCTTGGATACTTGGGTATAGGTTGTTCTTTGCAATTGGGACTGCAATCAATAGCATATGATTCCATGGCAGTTAAGTATACTTCCGTCTTTTTCCTGTGTCTTTTAATTGTGTACTTCATCCATCAGGAATCGGCAAGTTCGTTTGATTAATTCAGTCAGAAACTATGACCTAAAATATCAAATGTTGAAACATTGCTGTGCTATTTATTTTTCCTTGATCTCTACCTCTATCTGGGTTCTCTATTCAAATTGTCGATCATATTTTTCAGCATTTGCTCTCTGCAGGATTAGAATGCCTGATACCTATGTTGTTCACCTTGGAAATAGCAAGGAACTTATGGAAGTCGCTGAAGACAATGTGGCAAAAAGAGTTCTGCGTGAGCATGTTCGGGAGTCTCTTGGAGTGCGAAGTGAAGATTTATTATTTGCCATAATAAATAGTATGATTTCTTGCTAATGAGATCCTGCTTCTTCTTTTTTTAATTTTTTTATTTAACAATTACCATGTTTTGGAGGTTCTTCCCACTTGAAGAGGTATGCTAAAGATTAGTTCAATTTTGGTTCAGAGTTATGTTTTCCCTTTCAAACATCAACTTCATTCTCATTGAATACTTACCACACCTTAAGTCAACATATCCCTCCAGCCCATTAAGAAACTGTTGTTGGGATATCTAGTTAAGTTTGTCCTAGTAATTGCAATATTTATTATAGAATACTGAAGAACCATACTACCATATCACTTCAGGTGTTTCACGTGGGAAGGGGCAGGATATATTTCTCCGTTCCTTCTATGAGAGCTTGGAATTGATACAAGAAAAGAAGCTACAGGTACCATCAATGCATGCAGTGATTGTAGGAAGTGACATGAATGCTCATTATCATACCAAGTTGGAGTCAGAATTACGAAACTATGTGATGCAGAAGAAATTTCAAGATCGAGTTCACTTTGTGAATAAAACTCTGACTGTGGCCCCTTATCTAGCTGCAATTGATGTTCTTGTTCAGAATTCCGAGGTAGCTCTTGTTTGTGTCTGTGGCATTCTTTATTTTCGTAGTTAAATCTATTTCAAAAGTTTTATTTAGTTGATTACTTGGATCATTATGTTTGATATGAGTTTGGGACCAAGTATTTTTTGTTTGTCTGTCGACAATTTAATATTAGATTGTCATACAATTGGTTTCTTCTGGTTAGTCTATAATTGATTTTTCCTACCCTTTTTTTCCACCCCCCAAAAAATGGGAATTCTAATTTCTTTTTGAAGATTTCAATTGAATGACAAAGTTCTTACAAACATTATCCCATCTTTACTCATACAGGCACGGGGAGAATGCTTTGGGAGGATAACCATCGAAGCCATGGCATTTCAGTTACCAGTACTGGTATCTAGTGAAGTTTTACCCCGACTAAATTTATGTAATAATGTTATATTAAGTAAGGTTCTATAACTTAGAGCTCGGTTTTGATACTAACTACATGACTTATCACCAAAATCTCAACATCAGGGAACAGCAGCAGGCGGCACCACAGAGATTGTAGTGAATGGGACGACAGGCTTGTTGCACCCTGCTGGGAAAGGGGGCGTTACTCCTCTGGCAAAGAACATTGTCAAACTTGCTACTCATGTTGAGAGGAGACTTACAATGGGAAAGAGAGGCTATGAGAGGGTCAAAGAAATGTTTCTAGAACATCACATGGCAGAGAGAATTGCTGTAGTACTGAAAGAAGTGTTACGGAAGTCTAAGAGCCATTCACAGTAGCCAGCATTTTAAGCTCTCATAACCACTGAACAGCCAATTTCAACTGGCGCTGTACCGGTTGATTAGTGTATCCAAAATCATATAGATTTAAATGAGAGTTGATTTTTCTGTAATGTATCTAACTCTTATCTGTTTATGTTCCTGTCTTTCACAGAAAGCGTTGTAAATTATGTACATACTAAGGCGTCTTCTTGTTAGCCCTTCCGTATAGATTTAATATATAAATGATGAAATTTTCTTGGTATAGCATTTACTCTTGTTATCTTAGGAAAATGAGGTGGTGGGCAGTTCTACTCTTCTGGGTTGATCAGGGAAAACTTCGAAGCAGGAAAGTGAGTAATATGTGTCATGGCAGATCATTTCCAGTTACCGATGCGGACAAGCTATTGCAGGATTTTAGCTGCAATTTCTAAGGGGTGAAAACTCAACGCTGGCCCTATATCCTTTAGAAAACTACGTTCGGCCATCTATTTGGCTGCAAATCCTACATTTGCGTTTCTTCCTTTTAAATAATGAATAAAAAAAAACACGATAACCAGCCTAACAAACTATAACCGGCCTAACAAACTTACCAGCAGTAAGGAAAATTCCACTGAACAAAGTAGTATTACAGAGAGCCATGGAAAATGTTATATTAAGAAAAGAAAAAGTAATTCATCTGGCAATTTAACTTATATATCTACATAATTAATTCTACCTTGTAGTCCAACAATACTCAACTTTCAAGGCAACTTGGGTTGTGATTGCGAAGAATGATTCAACGGTTTTGCCTGTTTTGTGAACCAAGTTGTGTACAGAAATTGCTTGTGAGGCCCCAAATGGTTGCATATCAGCCTGAGCTTCTGCCTCTCCCTCATCCATCTCAACACTATTTTCATGTGCCTTTTGCTTGTCAATCCTCTCAAGCCAACTTCCTGCAGAAGTGAAGAAATGTTATGATCAATAACAAAATCAAATAGTTTAAATACACATTTACCGTTACAGACCTTGACCCGTTCCCAAGTGTCAGCAACAGTGAGAGGACCGTGTTCCTTGACTATGTCGAATATAACCCTTGAGATGGTCTGAGTTTGCTCCGGCGGCGTATTAAGCTCTATTGGCTTCATCTTCGGCTTTGGCTTGGTAGAAAAATACCTCAGAAACATTCTGTCTCCCAAATCACCACACAACAGTCTACTCTTTCCAGCTATTAAATTTAGAAAGATCAATTTGGTAATATTACTCAAAAACTTTTTGGAAGACCACGATTAAGTATCAAAATGGAACAGACGTCTAATTGGTTTATGAGTTGATTGAAAAAATATATACACAATAGCCAAAATAGGCAATCACGGAGTTAATCACACCAAAAACACAACCCAAAAGCTAAACCATATAAATTTCTCTCATTTGAACGAAAAAAAAGTTTTAAAATAATATACCTACCGGCAGAGAGACAGAATTTCTTTGAGGGAGAGAAAAGAGTGAGAAAAGAATGATTAAGATGAT
>JANLJB010029969.1:0-19045 GCA_026212285.1 Bursera cuneata
TTATTGCTTATCACCAATAAATGCTTATGAGTACCAAGAATCCTATTTGTTATCTTACATATCAATTATATTGGTTCATGCTTCAAAATTATCCTACTTGTCAAAAATCTAAAGCTTAAAGAATCCTACTTGTCATTCCACATGTCAATTATATAGGCTTATGCTTCAAGATTATATAGATATATAGATAGTCATGTCATCCTCACAAAGCTATGTATTTGCAAAGTAATTTGGATGTTATGAACAGGGTGAGCTGTAGGGACAAGATTATGATCACTCAGTCCTATCAGTCAGCCCTTCACTAGTGTATTTCCATGAACTCAAGAAATAGGTCATTATATTTTAATTCCTTATTATATGGGCATGTAAGACCCGAGTGAACTTTGTAATAAGCTCCCCCATTACACAATCCTAAGAAAGTGTTTATGTAAGTTATCCCACCAAAGCATATGATGTGAAATCGCTTTAGAAATTCTGTGTTTCAACTTTCACACTTGTAATTGGAACAGAAATGGGCAGTTAAGAGTCCTAGAGACAACAACATATATTTAAGTCTAACTGCAAATTAGAGATGCAGTCTTGCAGTAACATATATTGAAGGAGAGAGGCAGGTTGTGAACAAAAGTTTTTCCCTTTTGCAGTTGGTGACTTTTAGGGGATGAATAGAGAAGCACTCCAGGAATTAAACTATTTGGCAATATGTGATTGTGAGTGTCTACAATTCAACTCAATGCATAAGATTTGTGTCAAGTATGTCCCAAATTTCAGCCACAAAGATTGGCTCCTCGGTGGCTTTTAAGATTGGAGAATGTTTCATTCAGGTTTTCAGAATCTGAATACATGTTTTGAGATGAGAAAGTTATAAGAGGGACCCAAATTTTCCTATGACCAATTGCAAGTGGAAAGTGGATGATGAGAATGATGATTACACCAACGAAGACTACATTTTATAATTATGCAAGAATTGAAATCCAATTTGAAACCGACTGTGCCTTATTTAAAAACTAAAAGTCATTAAGCAATAAGCCTTAGTTATAATGGTCTCTTCAGTCTTATCAGGATCTCACAAACCATTCTACTTTTTCTTCCAACTTACCCAAAGTGGATTGTCATTTTATAATAATGGAAATAGATTATCATTTCAGGAGAACAATGGCTGTCTGTGTCACTATTATAAGAGAAAAAAGAAGAAAGATTCGTATTAGTAAAATGACCTACTCTTAAAGAATAGCATTAGAGAGTGATGGTTGTTTGTTAGTGTAAAATAATTAAAACTCATAAGAATGAGTGGATAGTCTAACTGTTATAATTGGGTGCATTTCTGAGGGGGAGGCCACCTGCTTTTTGCATAAAAATCCATTGAGACTCTTAAAATGAGGTTAAGAAATAATTAGAAGGAACTTGAAAAGAGAAAAATGACAGGGCAATGTTAAGTCCAAGCCATGAGCTGCACTTTTCCACTTCACGATAGATAGCCACATAGGCAATGACACGCTTCAATATTGCTTGTCGATAATGGGAACAGTGTGGGAAAGCCTAAAGATTGTGAAGGAAGCACTGAAAGAAATTGTTATAGCTTTGTTGAAGTTTTGGCTCGGCTTGGACACTGTTGAGTTGATGTTTTATGTTAGCCAGCTTGTTAGATTGAATGGGTTTATTCTAATAGACTGATTTATTAAAAAAAAGAAAAGAAAAGTGTCAATGGCTCGCCAAAGTTGGAGCTGGCTTGGATTGGCGGCCAGAAAAGAAGACTAGTGGACAAGCACAAGGATTTGGAGTTGAAAAAAGTTGGAGATGAGCATGAGTTAGTGCATCCACTGATGCAATGGAAAAGTAAGAAGAGTCCAATAATTAAAAGTTCTATAAAAAATAAAAAAAAAGTGGTCTGCCTGCCGATCCTTTGTGTTATTGACATTAGTATCCTTCTCTATTGCTCAAAATCTTCAAGAAATTCATCATAAGTAACACTAATTCTGGTATCTTACTAGTAAGCTTAATATGTTAATCTGGTGGAAAACCAGTAATAAAATAATCAAGTTGTGTGTGTATAGTGTATCAAGCCCTCCTAAAGGGCAGATTCAGGTTCAAAGTCTTGATTATAATTTGTCAAAATGTGTAATTGGTCATTCGTTGAAGGGCAGGATAGTCATCTATTGGGGACAAGTGCAAATTATTAGGGACTTTCCAACCTTAGCAAGTAAGCAACTTTTAGTGGTAAAATTTAAAAGAAAAAGTTAAGGAGATGAGATGATGATTTATATAGTTTTAACTTTTCAAGATCACAAATTTTCTCAATCATCAGCTATTTAAAGGCTATAGGCAGAGACTAGACCTTCCCCACTAGCTTTGTTAAGAGGCTGCATTGGAACCAGCCTATCAATTTGTTGAAGTTGATAGGCATGGAAATCTTTTGGGAAGAATCATTCCATGGATCTTGATAAAGCAATTGGGGCGTTTTGGGATGAGGGGATCCCTCACCCTCTTCCAAAATTCAACAGTTTGTCTGTGCTTTAGCCCTCAGCTTTGTTAGCAAGTGAGAGTAGTATCATATACAAATATAGAGGAGCAGCCTTTGAAATCTAGCAGAGATTTTGGCTACTGCATGGCAAACCGGCAAGTCACGAAACGGCAATGGGCTCGGTTATGAATCTTGTTATGGCTATGTTCTCTCTTATGTAATGTTATTGTAGCTCTTTGTATGGTATGAGTATATTTAATAATAAAAAGCAGCTTTTATGTTTAGCAGAATCTTTAAGCAAAGGTGATTTGTTTGCTGATCAGTTTCTGCATATATATCAAAGTAGATAATAAATTGGTAATAGTGATCATGATCATCCTCTCTTCTCTGGCCCTCTCTTTTTTCTTTCTCTGCTTCTCTCTGATATTGTTCCAATTTGCCACGTGTGTTATGTCGAAATTATAGAAGTTTCCACTGATGTCATTGATGCTGAGCCTCCCAAGTTTTTGGGACCCAAGCCCCCATTTACTTGAGCAACGTGAAATCTCTGGAACTGATTGTTGAATGTTGAGTCTTTTAGAGTCAATAATGATGGATCCAGTGAAAAGGCTGAGATAATTAGACTTGAATATGTAAATTTTTTTCTTCTCGCAATCAACTTCTTATTTAGGAGCAAGAATACAACAATACACCCATTCGACATAACAGCGCTATCAAAGAAACTGGAAAGGGCTCAATCGCAAATGCGGATTAACATCAAACACGGACTTCTTCCCTTGAGATTATAGTAAAGCACTGAAAGGGTTCTTGAATGGCGCGTCCTAATAAGAATTATAACGAATAGCCATCAAAGATACTCGTTACGTTTCATCCATTTTCTCAAGAATTACAGCTCTCACGGGTACATGCGGTACCCATAATGCTTCCGGGCAAGTTACAATATTCTTTGATATTGCAGTGAAAGAAGCCCCGCCATCAAGCGCTATATCTAGAAAAATGGCATTGAATAACAGAGATTTATTAAAGTAGTAACAATCCATAATCTATCCCCAAGTGGCTCACTGTTTACAGATCCACTATAGAGAATCTTGCAACATCTCGAGCCCCCAATCTTTCCTTCAGCTAAAAAACACCAGCAGAATTATATAGTTTTAGCTCAAACTCGAATTGCAACTCGGAAACAAGCCACAAATTCAAAGGAATTGAAAAAACCTCGCTTTATTGTTTGTAATTTGAAACGTTCAATATAGATATTTGATTGTAACTCTATATTTGCCTGCTTTGCACAAAGTCGATGAACTATCCTAAGCCTAACTGGGAAACTCACTTATCAGGTGCACTAGGCAGGAAAAATCTAGAATAGTGTAACTAATGATTATGTAATGCAGGTTAGTATACAACTCTGTTCAGTTTCTCCATGATCCCTCTCCAGCCTTCAGGAGGGAAGCATATAACAATTCGTTCCAAGTGTCCGGTACTCCAGGCAAGCACCAATGGCTGCAATCTTGAGCTTGCTCAGCAGCAATTTGTTCTTCGACAGTCTTGTACTCCATTCTATATATTGCAGGGTGCCCATCTTTTCTGAAACCGGTAAGCCTGCTAATGTTCAGATATAGTACAGGCTTTTTCATTTCCTTAAGCACGTATTCCAGAGCTCTCATTTTAGAAGGATACTTTCCCAAGTAAGTTCCATTGAAGATTGGCTCAATTTCTTTGTGGCATTGTCCTCCTGAGTTCCATTGGCCTCCTCTGCAACCATATCAAACACTTCAGAAACAGCATATATTCAAATGAACTCAAAAAAGAATACCCTATAACTTATATCTATAAACCTCCTTTTTAAATGAAAACTTCAAGTATACAATCCTTCACTTAGAGGTAACAAACAGAATGGATAATTGCAGTTCAATTGCCAAAGAAGGTTATTGTCTGTGAATGGGTATTCTAAAAAACGAAGACTCTTTCAATAATAAACAACTATATGTAAGATTAATTCAATGCAAAAGAAAGGACACAAAGAGCTGGCTGGAAATATGTTCCTTGAAATTTGATTTAAGGAAAGATTATCTAGAAAGGTCAGGAGAACAAAATTTCTTATGAACAAAGCAACTGAAAGCAAACAGTATATTTATTCAGTAAACAGAGGCAAAGCAGAGGGGAAAAACAGTCTTCTACCTAAAATGGGTGACTGAATATCCTCTGAAAAAAACCAGAGTTCGCCTGCTATCAATGTTCTTGTCAATCCATCTGGCCCAAGTGGTGAGTGCTCTCTTGTATGCCTCTAGCACCTTGAGTCTTGGGTGCACATAGTTACCTTCTTGGTAATAGTCTTCTCTGTGAGACCACAAAATACCAAATCAATAAATAAAAACAGGTGTAAATCGTCAAATAAAAGAATGAATTATAACATCTCATGCAGAAGACTCGTAGCAACATAGAACAACCTCTCTTTTCCATCTCCATTTCATTCTTACAAATTATAACATTATTAAACTAAACTCAAGGATTAACAATTGTTAAGACCATAATGCTAGGTAGACACGACATGAAACAAGTAGTCAAGAAAGAGAATGACGGAATTCACCCTCTAGATGTTTTCTCATGGGTCCACCAGTGTCCTGTGTTGAAGACAATGATTTCAGCATCATGGTACATTGAGGTTGTTTGGTCCATCAAATCCAATCTCAGTGTCTCGATGGATCCATTTTTACCTTTAAAAGAAGATTCTCTAACAAGAAATGGAGAACCAACAAAGTCCACAGAACAATTATAGTCCTAGAGAAACAGAAAATGAATCACCCGTTAGATATATCGTCGTAAATTAAAATATTTCTTACAGTAGATGAAGCATTCTCCCGAAACTTGCCTCAAATCGGAAAGCATAAAAACCTTTCTTTTTAAATTCTGTCTTTCCAGAAATCTCGTAGACTCTTTTCTTGTTTTGGACACTATGGCGGAGGATACACACTAGAGACTCCCACATGTTCCTATTCAGTGAATCTCCCACGAAAACCAGCTTCTTGCCTCTCAATCTCTCAAGAAAATCAGTTGCATTCAAACTGGATCACATTGCAATTATCAAGTTAAAAAATGGGACTTATATTCATACTCAGTACACCCAGCATATTGTATTGGTATCTTAGAGAAAATCACCAGCGCACTTTATCCACTAAGCCCCTAATAAGAATAAGGAATGGAGATAAAATGCCCAATAAGAGTGACAGGGCTTTAACCATAATTCACGTGTTTGACCTTGTAAATCTCTAAATGAGTAACAGAATCTTAAATTGTAACCTTGCCTTTGTCTAGCAACAAGTTTATTATTTATGCAAGTCAACTAGAGTTGTCTATCAGTGTAACCCAATTGATTCTATTAATCACCTAAACAAGTATTCTACAAGTAAGCAAGACTTTTAACCAATTTGAGCATATTGTTATCTGACCATCACTTAAAGCCTTTTTTTTTTTTTTTCCATCAACTATGAAGTTATTGTGAATGATATAATCAGTGCACTCAAAACGAATCAAATGGTCAAAACCCCATTAATCTTTTGCTTGCATTTAAAGTTACAAATATACTCAAAAAAACTCCCATGAGGATAGATTTCACCTGGGGATGTCACATCCATTTGGCTGCCATCTCCATTTCACATATCCATCATCTGGCCTTTTATTAAGATGACAATCAAAATCCCTATCAATGTAAGGACACGAACCAGCAGGATAATATGGCTTTGAATCATCTCTCACCCATCTACCATCAAATATATCACATTTTTCAAAAGAAGTCTCATGCATCTTCACAACTTGAGAATCATTATAAGAGATTGATACATTGTTATTCTCAACCGAATTTCCTCCATCTTCTGACAAACTGCTATTACCAGTCGCCAACTCCACATTCGCATCACTACTAAAATTCACAGGACTCCTTTCAATTCCTTTGGCAGCAAAACTACAATTCCCACATATCTGTCCCACTCTACAAATCAAGCTTCCATTATTTACTTTCTCAGAAAAATTTCCCGAAAAGGTCTTCTCAGAAATAGCTTCTCCCACATTAGAATCCAAAGAGTTGCTATTTTGAGCAACTGACCCATTTGCTTCAAAGGGCTTCTGTTGAATCCTTCCATCTTCAACATTCACAGTCAAATTCCCCAGATCAGTCATTCCCAAAACCATCCCTTGCCCATCAGCAACTACTGACAAGTTTCCTTTTCGTGATTCGCTCACCAAATCAGTGCCACTTACATTACTGGACGAAGAAGTGGAGAACGAGAACGGCCAAGAAACGGCACGAGAAGCATTACCACTAGCCCCGTTAAATCCTTGAAGTAACGGAGCAACCACCGGAGACTTGAAACAGTTACTAAGCAAAAGCACGGTAACCGTAAGTACAATGAAAGAGGCGCCGACGCCTAAAGCAAAGCCGGAAACTACCTTGGATCTAGAAGACAGCCGAAGCTGCTCAGTAAACGCAACTTTCTTCGCCTCCATTGCCTGCAACACTGAATGCATCACGCATGCCTAGCCCTTTCAGTAACCAAACTCTAAACTTTAAACTGTACACCAGAAAGTGAGGAAAATGGAAAGAGATGGGATCTCAGGTAGGTTGGGCAACCTGAAAATAATTTTTTTTTTTTTTAAAGAATTTCTGATTTTGTGTTGTTGGAGATTATTACAAAGCATGAAAGTAACTCGACATTGTCGGTTTGTATCGAAAGAGTGAAAGTTTTGGAAACAGTTTCACTCTGCTCTTTTGTGAGCGAAGGGAACAGCAGCAATTAAACAAGAGAAACAGAAAACTCTCTCTAATTACAAAATACTTAGATTAAGAAAATTAATAATTCCAATTAATTTTAATCATCACATTTAGAGCCCATAATCTCCATGCAGAGATTGAACTGAGAATCGGTTCAGAGTTACTGTGTAAAGTTTAATTATCGTGAAATTATTCAAGTTAAAGTCGAGTAATTAAAAGTATTAATTGTTAATTCGGGATAATAAAGTGAAGGGCATATTCGTCACATAAAAAACAGCCAGTACGCTATTAACTCCACTCAAGTCGAGACGTGTCTCCCGCAACAGTGTTTCAGGGCGGGATTTCAATCTTGGTCATGCACGCGTCACGTGTTGCCCTTTCTCGTTCAAACACGAATGCGGGCACCGCTAATTTGGGTCCGCTAATTCAGCGTCACGTGGAAAAATCAGGTCACAGCAGCAGATTATTGCTGACAGTTATAATTCCGGTCGCTGGACCACGCTGCTTTTATAACACCGGATCAAACATAAAAAAGAGGTAAAACAGCGAAATTTTAAGAGGTTAAATTAAAATAATAATTTTAAAATTTTATTTAATTTATTTAATCAAAACATTTTAAACATTTGGTCTGTAGATTCGTTAAAGTTGATCAATTGGTGTGGATTCGTTGAAGTAGATTCATCAACCAATTGATCGTTATATGTCAACAGATTAGATTCATCGACCAATTGATTGATATAAGTCAATGGACTAATCAAAAGTACTAATTCGTTAGTCCATCGGATCCAAACTGGTCGACCGATCAACTATTTTAATTAAATAATCAAAATTTTTAAAATTTTAATACACTTTCTCAATTTAATTATTTTCACAATTTTCCCATCAAACTATTTATGTTCTATAATTTATATATATAATATTTTCTAATGCATATTCCAAATTTTTTTAACAAGAAACTCAATCAACTCGCATTTGATTTTTCCGACATTTAACAAGAAGCTTATACATGAATTTCCTTTTTTTTTTTTTTTTTCCCCTTTCTACAGATGAATACATGGCATATTAGCATTCAACAGCTATCAACAACAATTGCATATTTGATATTTTTCTAATTTTCTCACATGGAAGCTCTGCACTGGAGTTATGATGGATGATCGATAATGGATGTTGTCACCTAGGACCTGAAAGCTCCATTGCTTCTACAACAAGTGAAGATTCTTCTATAAAGTCTGAGTATCTTCTTTCACAAGTTCGCAGCTTTGGTGTCTCAACCTTCTGGGAGGCCTCCCATTTCTCAGCTAAACCATCACCTTCTAACATCCTTAACACTTCTGACATTTTCGGCCGGTGAGAAGGGTTAAACTGAGTACATAAGAGGGCCACCTGAACCATTTCTTCTACCTCAATCCTGTCAAAATTTCCCTTTATATCCTTGTCCACCATCTGGTTTAGCTTTCCCTCCTGATGGAGCTTCTTGACCTGAAAGATAAGTTCAACCACAACCTAAGATAGAAGTTGAAAACATTTACTGACTACAGGAAGTTAATAGGACTGCTTGGAGCGGAAAGTTTTATCAGCTCTTTCCCAGTAGACTAAGGAATGCTTGTAATAATACTGAAAATTGAACTAAAGAAATAGAAAGAGACTGTCAACAAACGATGCATGCAATCAGGAGGAATTTACAATATGGTACACCAAAGTACCAGTCCCATCATATTCAACTAGTTTACCATTTCTATTTTGGAACATAGATGTATCTTCCTATAACTATGCTGTAAAAGAGAGTACGAGAAAATACCCGATCAAGCATTACACCTTTCTGGCTAGCTGCCCGTCCAAAATCCAAAGCCTTCTGACCTGTGATTAGCTCAAGCAGCAAGATCCCAAACCCAAATACATCAGTCTTCTCTGAAGACTGGCCTGTTGATAAGTACTCTGGGGCGATGTGGCCAACAGTGCCACGCACAGCCGTGGTCACATGGGAATCTCTATGATCCAAAAGCTTTGCCAATCCAAAATCCCCAACAACTGCCTCAAAATCTTCATCCAGCAGAATGTTGGCTGCTTTGACATCGCGGTGGATGATTTTGGGGTCACATTGCTCATGTAAATAAACTAGACCCCTTGCTGTACCCAAAGCTATCCTTTTCCTCCTAGCCCAGTCCAAAGCTGGCTGACCGTGAATATGATCTGAAAACACAAAACAGATTAATTAAGTTTGGGACATATACCAGATCCTGGAAAAGCTAATAGTTTGCCTAGATATTCTATTTTACTCTCTGGGAATTCTAAGAAAGGAATAAGCAAAACTGACGTTTTGAAAGTAATTAAACAAATATGATTTCTAGCTGAACTTATAAGAAGCAGCATATGATAAACATTTTGAAAAGGTTATTTTCATAAAAAGAAGATGAACAGGAGTAGTTTTTAATACATTTGACATTAAATTTACTTTATAAACCCAAAGCAAGTAAACTTCCATCAGAAAGTAAACTAACCTTTTAATCTGGATGCTACACTCCCATTTGACATATAGGGATATACAAGAAGCCTTTCATTCTCTGTTGTGCAGAAACCACAAAGCCTAAGAAGATTCCGATGGACAGCTAAACTTATTGTCTCTACTTCTGTCTGAAATTGGACTTCACCGCCAGCTATATTATAGTCCTTCAGCCTTTTGACAGCCACCAGACTCCCATCACTCAAGCACCCCTTGTATACGATCCCAAATCCACCTCTCCCTAGAATATTTTTTGAGTTGAAATGATTAGTTGCAGCTCGGAGCTCCTTAAAGTTATACCTTTTCAAATGGCCTAACGATACCTCTGGGTCATATTGATCTGTCACAGAACACAAGATTTATGAAGCATGGATAACAGAGAGTTGCGGCAAAAGAAAGCATTTTAAGCAATGAAATTAATACTACAAATTACAGATTTAAATGTAGATAGTTCCTGCATGGATACATTAAATAAGATGCCAAATACACGGGTACCGATTATGTTATGATGGCACCACAGCTTCAATAAATGAGATAGAGATGATCTGACAATCTATCTTAATAAACAAATTTGATTCTCAGAAATTTTCTGCCAGGCAATATTTCTTTGCTAATTCCAATACACATGTAGACTTTTGAAAATCCAAGTGTCATATAATATTTTCGATAATAATACACATATTTTCGATAACAATACACATATAATAATAACGATATATATTGTGCTTATACTGTTTTCTTCATGTTCACACAACTGATTTTCTTCTTTTCCTTGACCTTAGAGCACAGGCACCTCTCCACCCAGCATCAGGTTTTCCGGCTCTGGGAAAGCCATGCCACTTGGTCAAAGAGCAATTGTTGATGACATGATTTTTTATTTTACTTAATGTTTTAGCTTTCTTCTAACCCTTAACTCCATCTCGTCCACTCCAGAACTCAAACCAACCTCCCACAACCTTGATACTATTTGGACCATATTATCTGAAGTCTTCTGGTATAATTATAAAAGAGTTTACTGATGAAAGAAGTAGGTAAGGACATGTTTTAATAATTTCAACTTTAACCAAGCAAATTTGTAAAAAAAAAATTGGTTGATCCATTATACGAATAGTTCAGAAAGAATCTCTACTGTAGGCAGCCTCATAGAGTGCCTGAAGTTCTTCATTTCTAATCATTTGAGCTTCAAGGTTCTAACCATAGCTTTTATAACTGTAGATAGTCCAAATAAATCCCACACAAAATATGCTTAAACCTCTGCATACACCTTGGAAAGTTTGTCTAAACCTAGCATGCAGTTTCTACAAGAAGCAGCCCTCCAGTATCAATTGCTACCAAGCAAGGTAGCACACGATAGTTGGGACATCCGCTTCTTACACACCTTGGAAAATATAAACATCCATAGTCATAGTGTGTACTTCTCATGTATATGCTAAGCATCGTAATGCTGTGATAATATCCACATTATTGATGCTAAAAATGACAGGTAAAAATATATTAAAAAACTACTAACCATTGACATCAAAGAATATCTGTTGGTTGTGTCTATATCGCCACCAAACTAGAAAACCAATAACAATAATGACAGAAAAAGCAGCACCAAAGCTTGCACCAAAAGCAGCGGCCATGCGATGGCTTTTCATTTGAGAGTCTGATTGACCTAAAACAATATAGATCCCACAATCCACAGAAGGCGTCAAAGTGATTTTGGAGAAGAAAATAGTAAACAACAAAGGAATAGTATATAACTCATGAGGTAGAAACCTTTCAGATCATTTGGCGGGAGGGAAAGAGGCTCTGGAAAAACAGCAGAACAGTTATTGTTGACCTTTGGCCCGCAAATTAAAGGGTTTCCTGTAACTCTGAAGTAAATGAAGAGCATTCAGTATTCCACAACTAGTAATACAACAACTTGTATAGGGAACAAAACAAGGGAAAAAATGACTTACTTGAAGGTTCTAGCTGATACTTTGGGCAGTGAACCACTTAGATTGTTAAATGAAAGGTCACTACAAACAGGTTTTAATTGCAATGGTGAATAAGTTACATAATAGATGTAAAAACTGAATTTAATAATTTATTTCGTAGAAGTTTAAATACATACACGAGAGTTAGACTTTCAATCTTGGACAAAGACTCAGGACAGGGTCCTGTAAGGCTGTTGTTATTTAACCGCCTGACTTGCTCAGCAAACAATATAAACATGTAAGAATTATAATCAAACCCAAGTATGCTTACTTGCTTGGAAATTGACAAGTTGCATGGTCTTTGATGCAAATTAAGAATTTCAAGATGGTAGGCAGTATATAGATTTTGAAACTTACAAATAATTCAGATTTCTAAGGTTCCCCAGTGAATCAGGTATTTCACCAGTAAATGTATTGTTGGAAAGATCAAGTGTCTGAAGCCTCTGCAACTTCCCAAGTGCAGCAGGAATAGGACCTGAAATAGCATTATTCTGCAGCAACCTACAAATAAATGCAAAGCATGGACATCTATCAACTAAATTGCTTCAGCATTAGGTGACCAAAAGTGAAATTCACAAGGAAAAAACAAACAGCAAAGAGATAAGAAAAAATATTAAACCGAGATATATCAAATGCAACATTAAATGATTCAAGTTAAAATGGAGGTAATTACATACACTGATTGCAAGTTACTGAGGTTTCCAATCCAAGGAGACAAGGTCCCGGATAAGCTCTGACTAGGAAGTCCTCTATTTAAAGCAAGAAAACGCCATTCAAAATGTGCCAGAACAAAAAGTAGATGAATTATAATAAATTTTATGCACAATTTCTAATAAAGAAATCTTATCATAAAAAGAGATTCAAACAACTCACAGAGCAGAAACATAACCATCAGGAGAGCAAGTAACCATCCTCCAGCTACAAGGATCTACAGAGTTGATATCCCAGTTCTCCAGAACATTGTATGGGTCGTGCAAGTTGTTTTTTATGGCCACTAAAGCTACCACTGCTCCAATTTCAATGGAAAATAATTAAAGGGTCATCCCTTCAAACATCATCATAACAACACAATCCCCTTTTATCAGGGTGAAGAATCTAAAAGATGGATTTTGAAGACAAACACTGTTAAAGTACAAGAAATATATATTTTTTTTTTTCAAGAAATCTTATATATCGTTAGGAATAAATAAGAGTACTAATAGCACATAATTGCCCTGGTATTTGAGTAGTTCAGATATTCTTGCAGAACATCAAAGCATTTACTCAGAAAAGAACAAAGAATTCATCCCAATTCAGAGACAAAAATAAATAAATATAAAGAAAGAGGGAGACTCCTACAAAGAAACTAACCTTCATAGTTGATACCAGCCGGAGAAAGAGTAGCTGAAGAAATATCCATGAGTACTAAAACCAGAAATCCCAGCCTCCAGAGAGTGAGACTTTTGTTTTCCATTCTTTATTCTCAGTTGAGCAACTTTTACTTTCTAAACACAACTACCATCCACTGATCAACACCTCCAGAAACAGCAAGCCCACTAGCCATTCTCCCATAGCGAAGTCTCAAATGCCTATCTCAACCTTATCCAAACCCACAAAAGGTCGCTCTCAGAATCAGAACCCACTTAAAGTAGGGAAGAAAACAAAAGGCAAACTTTATAATCTCTTACTTGAAAATTTGAATGAAGAAGCTCTAAAGACCCAGATGATAAAAACAGGAGCTTGAAGCGAGAGTTGAGAGAGAAGCTAAGAAGAAAGAGTGGTAGGTACTCATGGCATTATGCGCAGAGCAGAGACAAAGAGCGTAGGAAAAAAACTTAATTTTGATTAAAAAAAAAAAAGATTTTTCTCGAGAAAAAAAGCAAGCTTTAAGTCTGAAATTCTGAGATCATAGAGATCTGAGAACAATGAGTTTGATTTTGTATATGTTTTGGGGTGATCCCCACAAATTCCATGTGGGATTAGTTGTTGCTTTCTATCTATTTATGCTGTTGTTCTTTCCTTCTCTGTTGATTCCACTACTAGCAGCTGCAGCATAGCATCATTATCTTCTTTGCTTTTCTTGTGTTAAACATAAAAAACAGCAAATGAAAAGCACCAAAACACGCAACGCAAAGGTGAAAACAAAATGCCAAACCCACACAGATACAGATGCAGCAGGCTCACACACTCACTCACACTTTACCTGTAGCAAGAGGAACTAAAATTAAATAAAACAAAATTATTAAGAAACCAAAAAAACCCCCCAAAAAAAAGAAAAAAAGAAAAAGAACTCAACTTTTTTATGATTTTCAAGTTAAATAATTAGTTTACGAATTTGGATATTTGAAAATTCACTGATTGGACTGAAAGGATGTGTGGGATTGATCAGAGAGAACAATGGGATGTCTATTGTCGATTTTTCTGAAGAAATTGCAGGCAGCTTGTTTGGCAGATCACGTGCTTGGATTTGTCCTGGCTTTTGTTTGCTTTTGCCTCTTGCTTTCAATTTATTTTATTTTATTTTTTATTTTTGTCTTAAAAAACTAAATTATTACATTCTGTTAAAGTTTCTGTTTTTAACTGGCCCACCCTGCTAAAATGCGCTGGATATTTTAATGGTTCCTTTTTATTTATTTATACAAAAACATGTCACCTCTTGTTGTCACTACAGAGCAGAGTTGTCAAAGACTGAATTATATTTTACATTATTTTATTTTTTAATTTAAAAAAATAAAATCGAATATATTCATATTTTAGATTTATGTTCAATTATATTTTATTGAGCAGTTTTTCCTCATTAATTTAAATGTCTCTTTTGTTGACTGTTGTTTTCTTGTTAGTTGAGACTTTACAATAAGGTTAACTATATTTTTCAAAATTAAATTGACTTTATTCGCTCACATATGTTTAATTTTCTACAACTGTTTGAGTAGTTGTTAGAAGTCAGGACAATTGATTGCATTTTTTCCCACCCATGAAAACCAAACTATTATGGTCAAATTTTGAACAACTTTATTGAAATCAATCGATATTTGACCAACTTGACAATGCCATGTCTTTGTCTATGTCTACAATTTTTATCATATGAATAATGAGTCTCTAAAATTCGATACTACAAACCCATTTTTTAAATTAAAATAAATAACATATATTATTGTTAAATAATAATTGTATTTAAATTGAGTAGGTATTTATACTGACACTTGGATTGGAGTTTTAAAGTCTCAGTCCGGGAACAGTGTGGTTGGAGTTAGGTTGGACCGGAATGTTCTGCTAAGATGCACCGGATAGAGCATTTCAATAATGGGCTAAAACAGTGTTCAAATGATGAGTCTTAATTTCTTTGTTAGGGTAAACGTAAACATTAATCTCCCTATAGTTTATGAAAGTATCCCCTAGATACCATTACTTTGAAAAACCTATTTTTTACGTCCCTATTATATTTCAAAACTTGTATTTAAAATAATATTTTTTTAATTAATTATGATAATGATAGAGTGGAAGAAACTTTTTAACTTTTAATTTGTTTTTTTACTTTCATATTTTTGCAGTATTAAATTAATAAAACGAGGGAGGTAAATGATATTTACCGTATTATTTAATGCAATCCATCAAGATCAGATAGTCCCATCACACGGACAATATTAACCCGATTTTCAACATCCTACAACACCATAGTCTGAAGCAGCTATATCGCCTTAGCGTGATGATGCTGTCTCTCTCGCTCTCTCTTTCTTTCTTTCTTTTGTTTTTTTTTTTTCTTTTTAATTTAATAATTTATCAGTTAAAAAAGAGTTGTGGAGGTGCGTGCCTGGTTCTGTATATCTGTTATTCTTTATCGGATACCGTGAAAGAGAATCTCTAAAATGCGCCCACCGCAACACATGCCGCTTGCTTTTCGCACATGGGCAATTCCGGTATTTCCCCACCCAATTTACCAAAAGTGTAAAGTTTTTCTGGTTTCTAAAGCTAGTAACTCAACGCTTATTACCTCTACTTCCTATCGCTCTTGTAGAATGTCACCACCGAATAGGAAAAAAGTGGCTTTAGTTTTAGAAAGAATAGTAAAAATAGATTTTTAAAAATTTTTGATATCATGAACTTATTCAATAAATTTTAATAAATTTATAGTAAAATATAACAATAAAACACTATAAAATATTATAAATATCGATCGATACATCTAATAAAAACTTGAGATATGATCAAAAATATCAGGATTTGTCCAAAATTTTGGAAAAAGATGTGACATTAGGAGTCCACGATCAATTTCTCAATTGTGCAATTATAGGATTATGGATCGTCAAGAATTAGATAAATTATAATATCTAAATTTTTAACAATTTTTTAAACGTATTTCTTAATTTAGTTGATTTTTTTATTTCGCTTAATTTTATTATAAAGCTAAAACTAGATTTGATTATATTAATTCCATTCAATACCAAAATTCTCAAGAAGATCCCATTTGGAATCAAATTGTTTGGTCACGATAGCAAAAAAAAAACAAAAAAAGAAGAAAGCACAAAAGTGGTATTTTGATAGAAAAAAAAAATGAATGAAGAATGGAAAAGGGGTTTATTTAACGTGTTATTTTATAAAAGTGATTAGCATGTGTTGTCACTTTTATGTCGTTTTGAGTTTCGTTAATGCGAGCGTCTCGCAGACTTGAGTAAATAGTTTCACATGGTAGGGTTTGGATTGGCAATTCCGAGTGGGTTTTTGTTTAAATAATTGTTAATTAAGATTAAATTAATGTCGCATGATGCCTTGATGTGCAATATCGTAGAACCCCAAAACGAAGAGTATTTTTGTCGTTTTGGGAAAACTGAATATTCTCTAATCTACCACTTTGTTTATGCATCATGTATTGCTCAAACTCAAGCTTTCTTTTGAGTAGAGAATTCCAATTGCTATGCTCGAGACTTCCCCAATTTCAATGGGTATTTTGGTCGCTTAGGGAAAATGAAAGCCTCCCAAATGTTTCCCGCACCCCCTCACCTTTAAATCTTTGCATTTTCATCCTGAATGATCAATGTTTATACCTGACTGATTTACCAGTTTTTCATTGTCGGGTAGTCACATAAAAATGCTCTAATCTAGTCCAATTTTTCTTGTATGTTGAGAATATGAACATGATCTTTGCCGTGTAAGCTTTGATGGAGCAGAAGTTCATGGGGCCAAGTGACACCAAACCCTAGGAGATGAGATTGATTGACCCTTTTAGAATTACATGTCCAGTCCAGTCCGGTGCAGTGGAGCGGTGTGTTGCTGGTTACTGGAGGAATATCTATAAAATCAGATGCTGTGCTACATCCACAGAACACACAGGAGCATGATTTCTTGACCCCTTTTTGAAACTTTTTTCTTGCATAAAGGGGAGGAAAAAGGGAAAAAGCAGTCTTTGCATTATGAGAAGCCATAAACAAATCTGAGAAAGTTGAAAAAAGTGACAATTTGAAAGTGGGTTCATTTCATATGGGTGGGGTAATTGAAACTGTGTTTGATTTTTAGGTGAAGCAAAGGAATAGTAGCCGCAGAGACCCTGCAGAGATGAGGAGAGAGTACAATTTTACTTTATTTAATTTGTGGGTTTAGGTTGATGAAGATGATTTCATATGGGGTCCATGATGGGGGCCGGTGACATTTGCTACATGTTTCGTGTGGCTAGTTGTCTCTTTTAAAGCGATCAAATTCCCTCTTGGTGGACCAACTGGATATATATTTCATTCTTATTTTATATCTTGTTTATTGGTTATATTCGATTCTCGCAACTAATCTATGGATATGGTGAACGACAATCGTCATTGATAGTTGCTCTTCCTCAACTCATCTTTCCCTCTTTTAATAGCATTTCTTCACAACTCCTCCACTGGCACTACCAAACATAAATTAGGCAAATGCTATTATATACTAATTATTTTTATGTTTCATATGTGTTGAGGCTTTAGTTGTTTGGACAAGACTTTTTTGGATAGACGTAGAACAATAATTTTATGTTTAATATATGTAGAGGCTCTAGGTGTTTGATCGATACTTCTTTTAATAAGATCAAAACATCAAACTTTCTCTTTCGAAATCAATGATTCATCACGAGAAATAAGATTGAGCTCTAATATAGGTTAACATAATTGGTGGAATGACCAACCTCTTTTAAATCTCTAGATTATCCATTTAATTAACCCATATAAAGACTTAATAATATAGTACTAAAAAGATTTGAATTATTGATTGATATTGTAAATTGTCCACCAACCAAGCGGTGGGCAAAACTCAAAAGCTGAAATCGTGTTGAATTGTTGGGTGAGTGAGCAAAAAGCAGGTGGCAAAATATGCCAAGAATCGGTGCCTTCTTGAAAAGGAAAACGTTGCCGTGCCCTCGTATTTTTGGCACCAATGACGAGTTTTTCATGTGAAAGCGCAAGGTACATGTCTATTTTATGAATGGTGACATAATTTTTGGTACTAACAAAACACATTAACTTGTCCTTAGTTGAAGGCTTGAAATATTATATTTTTGTTAGTATTTGTCTTATTTAAAATTCACCAAACCAGGGTTGAAATCTATTTAAGATTCGAATTTTAATTTTTATTGAACAAGTTGGTGGAGACTAGAGATCAAATATAATGATTTTTTACCAAATAGTATGTTATGGGCTTGGGCTTGGGCCAAATTGACCATTCACTGTGGGCTGATATGAATATCTAGGTATGGACCTTTTCTTGGGCCTTGGTAATGGCTTAGATGGATTGCTAAGGGTCGTGAACTGCAAACAGATCATACATTTACCGATTACGCAAATAAATTCTTTTAATTTGTTTAATTATTACTCTTTAAAGTTTCATTATTTTTTCTCAAGGTTTTGGAAATTATCAGACGCGTGCTAATTATTACACTCGTACCAATTATATCCCTTAACTGGCAAGGACAGTCAAATTACAATTACATTTTCACCCCTAATTTCATTCCTTTGAATAACATTGATAAAACAATGTCAATATAGCTTATAAAATGATCAAAATAATGCTCACATAAATGCTCCTTTGAACATGTTCGAGTGATCATTGGCAAAAAGTATAATAATTAGCATGTATCTGATAATTCATAAAACTTGGAGGGTAGTTTTCGATTTTTTCCGTTTATAAATATTTGTTTATTTTTGTTAATTCTAGCTCAAATCATGGCGCTTTCCTTACCTAATCCCGATTCCCTGGTTTGGACCATTTCATAGTCAAAATGTTACAAACAAGACTTGAAATTTCATTTGGAGTAAATACATAGACACCCCCAAGGCTTGGTCTAAGTACAAACTCATCCCTGTTATTCATAAAGTAACATAAAGACCCATATTTTGATATTTTAAGTAACATTAAGACCCCTATTT